>JAGDQP010010349.1:7902-56047 GCA_022664845.1 Lepisma saccharinum
AAAAAAAAAAAAAAAAAAAAAAAAAAAAAAAAAAAAAAAAAAAACCTGATTTGTTGCGTAGCTAACGAAGAATGTATACAGACAGTAGTGGCAGCAATGAAAACTACAGTTCGTGCTGCATACAGAGTGTGTACTCATCGCTGAAATGGGAAGTCACACTATTTGCAAGTAATTAGAGTATGATAGATGAAATGGACGAAAATATTAGAAAGACATTAATTAAAAATAGCATTTTTTGCTATCCAGCTCGATGAAAGCACTGACATATACAATGAAAATTTAATTAATTTAATCTATTATGAAAATATATTGCATGAGGATTTTCTTTATACAAACATACTCGTATACCATCACATACCACTTCAGCAGAATTTTCAGATCATGAACAAGTTCATGGTTAATAATGGTATTAATTGGAATAAATGTATGGGTGTTAATGGTGTGCACGAACCAAGATCACTCTTTTGATCTCTGATCAAGGTACGTTCAACACGAAATTGTGATGCACACGGACGCTCAGCGGTAATATTCGATCAGCTTTTAACTTGGTTCTGTCTTTGTATGTCCTTGGTACATCACAATTTCCTGTTGGTCTAAGATCAAAAAATGATCTTGGTGCACACCACTGGAAGTAAAACTTGACTGGTTACTATAAATACTAGCACTATTTGTAAGGTAAGTTTATTGTATTCAAACATTAGCAGAAGAAGAAAAAAACCTACCAGAGTCGCCTTGACCTAGTTCGGATTGTAAATTTTATTAACAGCCTTTTGAATTCCCAATGATTTGGTGTAATCTGAAGGAACGGGGACACTGATTTTTCAGCTACCATACATACCTTGCTGATAACCAACAATCTGAATGCACTCAATTTAAGCCTGCAAGGATCTAACATCACTATTTTCCAGATTAGAGACAAAACAGAGGGTATGATTAAATAATTGAAGGTTTGGATTCAGAGATTAGACTTCGAAAACAAGTAATTTCCTTCCATGGCAATTTCGTCCAAATGTCATGAGAGATCAATGTTAAATCATATTTGGAGCAACTACACTTGCAGCGAAGGAAGTATTTACCGGTAACGCATGAAAGTGAAATTTGGATAAGGAATTCATTTGCTGATGGGCTATCAACCAACTTCTCTTACGCAACAAGATTGTTCTTCGGCAGGACTTTCAACTGATAGTTCATTAAACGTAGTTCTCAAGTACAACTAGCTGGCTTTTGGTTATATAACTATCCTGAACTCTCACGGAGTTTTGAAGTGCTTAACTGTTTCCTACTACTAATGTGTAAAAGAGAATTCTCCCACCTCACGTATTTATAATAAAAGTCAATAAACTTGAAAAATGAGAGTGAAATTATCGGACTGGAGTTTGGGTACCAGTGCACAAAGTCTTGAAATTACTATCAATACGCTGCCAGTAAGGTATCAGATCAGAGATAAGCAAATTTCTTGAATACTTTTTCTATTGGACGTAATCCATGTAAAGTAAGTTAGAATGATCTCCAAAAACAAGTCAGTCAACAATCTAGTATTTTGTCAGTGATTAAGTAGTGCTCTGAAAATAAAGTGGAAATTTAAAATAGCTTGTAAGAGACGCAACTTGTTTTATGCACGTCTTATTACACAAGTGCCTGGTGTACCAAAACGAAGGTTTACCCCTTACAACTATCTGTACTGAGAAACCAAAATCCATACTTAATATTCACTTTTCCAGGGCAGCGGCAACCCTGTCACTTTACACTTCCAAGATTTCAGTACACAGCAAATTACCGACGCCAAAAATTAGTTTACAGGGGAACAAGCAATCTTGAATGGAAGATTGCAACACCACAGTGGAAAAAGTACTACAATGGATCTTCTGCAATGCTTACTGAAAAAACATTAATTTGCAGTTACTACGTTTGTTACGTCTGGGAGGTCAGAAACACTGAATAAACCTTAATTCTTTGTAAGAACAAAACACACTTCAGGTAGCAATGGGACTACCGCCAACGATGTAATTCACGTGAAGAATCCTTATTCGTTCTACCTAGCTCCCAACATCTGAAAAGAGTTTGAAGAATCCTAGAAAACGTTTTGGGAGTTACAATAGGATGTATTGTGAGTGCTTGCACACCACGGTAGCTCTAGATTAGGGTCTCAAAACCCTAGTTAGCGGGCTAGCGCTGCATTTTACGGGATCAAATGTTACATAGTCAACTTCATAAAGTAATAATCTCTCGTATTAGAATAATTTTAAATCAAAATAAAGAGAAAGTATGTATAATATTAAAGGAGCAAATTACTTCGTTTTACACTCTGTAGAATGCGAGGGGCATGCTGAATTTGCGATACGCGAAACCAGTTAGAACTAGCGGAAAACCGACACCGCCAACGTCAAGCGCGTGGTTCTATTTATAGAATGTTGACCTTGAATGCTGTTTCAATGGCTGCTCGCTACAGCCCATTAGTTGACTTTCAATGCTCTTTTCTCAAGCGATCATAGAGCTCATTAGACGCGATTGGCGTGCTATGATTTTAAATGGCTTAACACAGCAAGTTTTGATCGTTTGTCTACTACTTTTGGTGAGGGTACATCTTCACAAGCAACTGTTGATTTGCGGAATTCAAGCGTGGGAGCATATCCTTTGAAGATGAACCTCACCCTGGACGTCCGCCGACGGCTGTGACTAAAGAAAACATTGCTGCCGTAAGGAAAATTTAAGGCCGTCATGTAACATTCTGAGAAGCAACCCTAGACATCGGATCGGCAGCGCTGCAAACTATTCACCTGCCTCTACCTAGGTCTCTCCAAACGGTGCTGCCGCTCGGTGCCACACCTCACTTATGACCAAAAACAGGCCAGTGTGGATTTGTGCCATTTCATCAAGGAAACGGACAACGGGAGGTCCAAGCGGGTTTCAGAGGTGGTCACAGGTGACGAATCCTGGATATACCAACCAGTACGACCTCGAAACTAAGCAGTAGTCTGATCTGGTGCTTCAACGACAAAGCCTATCCCACAAAAAAGCGGCCACCCAAAATGATTGGAAAGCAACGGTAGCTTCGTTTTTCGGAAGACCAGTTATGTGGCCTCTGTAGTGCTTGAACAAAAAGCAGTCACTGCATCATGCTAGGTCACTGTGTACCTACCACAAGTCCTTGAAGCTCTTAAGACAGTATTCCAAAACAGGCTGCCGCGGACTTCTTTGGTCCCATGAGAATGAACCAGCGCATTCAGCAGGCAGAACAGATCACAATGCTGGGACATCCAACGTACTCTGACCTTGCCCCTATGTGATCCTTTTTGTTTCTAAATGTGAGGCAGAAGCTCAGAGGAATGAGTTTCAGCAGCAAAGATGATGCACCGTCTGCTTATAAAGCCGAAAGTGAGTCTTTCAAAAGAGGAATGGTCAAAGGGCTTCACCAGCTGGTTTCACCGAAAGCAGCTGTGCATAATTCTCAAAGGGAACACTGAAAAAAATGTAGGCATTGGAAATAAAAATATTTCAATTATTTGGAGTATCTAAATTTCAGCATGTCCCACGTAGTAACTAATTTTGTATTTGTTTCAGGGCAAGTCAAATATTCGCTACGCGAGCCGCCGGTCGGATATCCCTGCTCCAGACCATTGGTTAAGACTACACTGACAAAAGTGGCGGCCTTGTTCTTTGCTTCACCTTTAGGTCCAGACGAGAACGATCCACTTCGTCTATAAGACTTAATCGCATTAAACTAAGAATCTAGAGGAAACTTTCGTAGCCAGTCATGTTTGCTTCACGGTAACAGCTCCTACCTCAAACCTCTTGAGTTAATTCACACATTACGTGGACTGCACACGCTCTGTAGTTTGAGGATGATTCATCGGGACGCAACTCCTGGAAAAGACGAATGAAGGAGTGGAAGGTGATAAAGACGAATGAAGGAGTAGGTGATAAAGACATCTGACGAGAGCACGTTAACAATATTACGGCCTGTTTCACATTTGTTGGAACAACTCAAGGGAAAGAACCATCATACAAAAGCAATTTCTATCATTTAATGAGAAAAACTGAAAAGTTACACGACTACAACACTTAAAATATAAGTCACAAAACTAACTACTTCAATCATTTTCGCCTGAAAGTACTATATTTTCTAGTATTGAAAGAATCACTTAAAATAGCAATGCATTCTTAGGAATGTAAAATTATTAAAATACTTCTCAGTACTTTTCTTATTACAAGGTTTTTTTTTGAATAGGTTTTTATTTTTTTACACTTTAATGATTAGAAGTATATTTGGTACCCCTTACTACATATTAAAAAAAAAAAATACATGATATATGTTCAGGGCTGAAAAAAAAAAATTGGAAAAAACGAGGGAGGTAAACCCCATTGGATAAACTAACTGAATTGTTACACAAACTTAAGTTTTATATATCCGACATATTTTTTGTAACTTTTTTAGTGCAGTCTGTTACCACTGTCGTCCATCTCATTACCTGCAAATACACACAGGATCACTTTAAAAACATTTTAAAATAGACGTTATTCTATACTTGAAGTAATCAGAAGAGTACACAAAAATCACTCGACGGAGCGGAAGGTGCTTCTGTTAACGAGTTCAGTCAGTTCCTTCCTTGCCTCCAGATTCATCCTCATCGTGACTTGACGTGTGCCAGGTAAGCCTTTCCTCGTAGAACTGAATTACGATCTGTGGGCACCGGGTATTGGCTTGGCGGGCAGGTACGAGGTCGGCTTCATCTGTGCCTTTCCTTTATAAAAGAAACAAAAGAAATCTTAAACATAGTAATGATTAAAACTCAATTCACGCCAGTTACTAAATGGGTTTGAAAGAAGACCTTTTCCCCACGCAGGATTAATAAAATGTTAATATTCTTATCGAAATGTATTTGAAATGAGAAACTCCAAGGAACAATTTGTAATTGCTCCATTATAATCACTTCATTGCTGAAGAAAAATCTAACTTCATAATTTCACCTTTTTCCAACAAAACTTGGATGTATACATTCGCTGAGGTTAGGTTACAAACAACCATAGTTAAAAGTATAAAAGGCCATGAATTTTATGACAATTACTTAACAGCTACGGTTAGATGTGATAAGAGGCTGTATCGAGACTGGCGTAAGCCATAGTGTTGTTACTATCAATTTTATCTACCGAAGGCCATAAGAAGATTATAATGGAATGGAGTAACTCCGAATAATGTGACTAAAATTAACATTCGTAATTCACAGGATATATTCGGCTGAACTAACTTCACTCATGTGCGGAGGGTGGGACATTGAGAATGCAGTTTACGGAGGTGAGCGTTAGGTGAAAGTGATTAGGAACCTATTATTACCTACATTGAACGAGTATTTGCTTCTTTACTGTTTTTCTTTTCTACGGTCCCCGTTAAAAACTCGCATCGAACTGACCATCAAAATACAGAAAATCTAATCGAACGAGTTAAAATGAAGTCTCCATCCATAGGATTGATGCTTTTAACATTAAGATTTTAATTCCAAACATTACTCAGATTTCAAAAATTGTGAGTGGTAGCAAGATGAACAACAGGTTTCGACATGAAGAAATGAAATTGTATACGAATTTCACTACATTTTGTAAACCAGAAAATTATAAAAGTTTCGACTTGAAAAACCGTCCGAAAAGCTGCTGTAATTCTTACCTGACCTACAATGTTCTCTCCGCGGTTACTTCGGTCGTTCAAGTATTATATAAGCAAATTTTCAGTTTTAGATCGTCTCTCGCCTGTAAGTGAAAGCAAGAATCGTCTCCCCCGACCCTCTTTTCCAAAACATGTTTATTGTTTATTCTTGAGTTCAGATACAGAAACTTCACAACCCCACGCTAACGTCTAAACAGCTGGAACTCCTGCACGCTTTCGATTTTCTACACAAACCTTTCCAAACCATTCAACGGGGGCGAGAGGAAGTGCATACTTTTGCCATCTGCTTTTAGGAAGTTGCAACGCCCAAGACAATTTCTTAACGGAGTATTTCTGGCGATGGGTGTCAATGCGGTTAATCTAAAGAGGTAGGGTAGCCGAATGCCCTGCAGTCCCTGGATCCAAGATCCGTATGTTCTGAGCGGCGGCTTACGAAATACTTGGACGATCCAACACGATTATTCCCCCTCTATCATTTAATAGACGTATGATATACTCCTTGGGATGCCCTTGATATTAAAACTAGGAAACTGTTGATAGTGTTTCCTTGCTTTTATCTAATTCTTGTTTATCTAAACTGAGGACAAAGTCTCTTTCACAAATAAATATGCCTAAATATTTTAGCTGAAAGTAGGCAAGTGTCATACTTAACAGGTAACTTATTTGATTCATAATCTGATAAACTGTGATTAGAAAATGAATCTAAACAATTTTTCTTGGTTTCCATTAACTATATTTTAAAGATCCAATATTTTGACCTGCAACACCAACATTCTCTTTCTCAATAGTAGGGGACAAGTAAACTTATAAAGTACTACAAGACATCCAATGTGCTGTTTCTTGCTAACACTAAAATAGAAATACTTAATTCTCTCCACCGTTACCGTAGATTTCATTACCACATGTAACTCAAAAGCACAAAACTTGCATACTGTTGAATAACGAATACTTTTGGCTACACAACTTAAAAAAAAAAAGCAGCCAAAGCATTCAAACTTTCGGTTCATGCGAAAGTAACGTAAGCTTCCATTCGCTGAAACGTATGTAACTACGTTTTTGCCCTATTTGACTACAGCTTTGATTTAATCAAATATTTCGTAATGCGACTAACGTATTTCAATTCTGAGGAAGTCCATATTTTGGCCCTAATCGCACCGAAAGTTAAATTGATTAGTTACATGACTGCGAATTTGAATTTAAATTTAAGGCCTGAGGCAACTTTGCTCAAAACCGTATGAATGAAGGGAGAATAGGTGGAATGAAACGAACACTCACGCACACGGCATGAGCTGGCATCGAACCGAGGACCCACAGCTGTGAACGCTCTACAACTGGGAACCTACTACACTTCCAGAACTATCAATAAAGCTGTCAAAGTATGATTACCATCTAATTCCCTATACATTAAACCGTAGTATGCTAGACTGTAAACCAAGGAGTTAAAGCATTGCTTATAAGGTTCACGACGCTCTAAAACGGTGCACAGAATATCCGTTCCCTTGTTAATCTCGGAAAAGAATTTCCTCCTCAAATCCCAAACAGAATAAATCAATAATTTTCGTTTGATTAGGACCAACATATGTAATTCTCTTCTCCGGGATTAAAATAAATTCTAGTCTTACATTAATATTCTAATCAAACTTGTGGTCAAACTGCAGCAAAAAGCTTCATATTACTGATGTAGCAACGTTCTTTCTCAGTAGCTCCAAAGTATTATTAAAATATGGCACATTTATTGACTCGCGTAATGAAATCTATAATACGTATACGAAGTGATCTTTTCTATTTCGCACACCAAACAAGTTTGAGTAAGTTTGTGTGATGGTTTTACGTCCGTTTATGGTTATAACCATCTATATACGACTTCAGTGCGAGCGATCCCGGGTTCGATTCCCGGTGGGGGCTGCTGTGAATAGACAGTGGCGATCAGTGAGCTTCGGCTCTCCTCCCAACCCGTCTGGTTAGCGTGCGAGCAGCAGACCAACTTCTCCCTCCGGGGGTGCCCTCATCCAGTAGTGGATCGAATATGGCTGATTTATATAATATGGTAAATTTAAGACAATGAAGGAAAAAAAACGGATAATACCCACAGCCTCGCAATAGATCACACACATATATACAGAAAAAAGTCGCTGTATTTTGTGCATTACACGCTTTCAAGTATAAAGAGCAAAGTTCACGTGTTCACAAAGTACAAATTTGAAGAAACAGTCTCTTCAAACTTGTACTTTGTGAACACGTAAACTTAGTTCTCTTCCTCTATACTTGAAAGCGTGTAATGCACGAAATACAGCGACTTTTTCTGTGTATACGTGAGTATGTGTGATCTGTAAAACTGACTAGTGCAACTAAAATCACTCATTGAGGTACTTTGGAAGAGGTTTTCATTCCACAGCCTTAACCACTAGTTAAGTGATGCATGTTTATTCAGATAAGAAAAATTTTCCGCGCTGAGAGCCATTATATACAACTATTACATTTAAAGTAAGCAAAGTAAGAGTTAATATTAAGATACTTCAGACGCTATGAAAATAGTAAAATTAAATTAAATTTGAAGACTCCAGGTAGTTCCGTCTCCGCGGATAACTCAAATACAGGTACCATGTGTTCGGCTAGTGTAACAATGGCATGAATAGTTTATTATCAGAGTGCAGATTTGTATGATT
The DNA here is from genome assembly GCA_022664845.1 of Lepisma saccharinum. Taxonomy (NCBI): domain Eukaryota; kingdom Metazoa; phylum Arthropoda; class Insecta; order Zygentoma; family Lepismatidae; genus Lepisma; species Lepisma saccharinum. Next base: position 16,228 of record JAGDQP010010349.1, read on the forward strand.
TTGATCCTTGATTACACTTTTTCGGCGCTGTTTATTTTACTTGCTCTACGCTCTTTCCCCTCCCCTTCCTTTCTCGGAAACAAAAAAACTACCGAATTGAAAAATGAGTAAAATCAGTTTCGAAAATGATTTGACAACGTTCAAAATCTTACATATCTTCCCGAATATCGTTACGTTCTACAAACTTGACACTCATAAGTACGCCAAAAATAAACAAATTATTTATATATATATATATATATATATATATTTATTAATAGAAGAGTGAAAAACTGAACCCAAGCTAAGGTTCAACTTCTCTGACCAATATACACCCACATTCCTAGAAAATGGCACATTGGATACAACGTACCAATTATAAACAATGTATTTTTAAATGGGTGAATGTAGAAGGGAACCCAAGCTACGTTTCAATTTCTGAAACACCTAGAAATTGTCTTCGGACCAGTCTACATACACATTCCTAGAATGGCAGATGGGTACAACTTAAAATTCGAATAAGCGTACAATACCGAAATAAAATTCATGTAAATCTGAAATTAACCCTTAATATGTTTTGCGGGTCACAAATTAATTCCATGTTGCAACATTGAGAAAATTGTCAAAAGCTTCAAACTTGTACTCACACCCATTGAAAATGGCCGGTGGTAATCACGATGTGCAACGAAACCTGAAAGAGTTAACTTACAATTTGCTTGGTCTGCAATTCTTGGCTAAAGAACAGTTTAGCGTGTGTTTCAAATTTACATTGCTCCCGGTTTACGCTCACCAATTCACTTGTCTTCTTGTTCTAGACTAGACAACCGACAATTACTTACCATTTCATCAGGAACATCAGTTCACCACTAGAATCTGTTGCACCAATTATCTTCTCAGGTTCTAGTCCACGGTCAAAGCCCCTAGGTTTATTATCCTCCTTTAAATAAAATTAAAAAAGAAAGTCAGTAATTCAAAACGAATGAAAGAGGAAGAATTAATCATTTCCAATGTATTATTAAGCTATATTCACAAACCACTTCGGGAAAGCCTCGACTGAAATCCTAACTAATGAATTAAGTGAGAATCTACGGAAAATTAATATTTGCGTATACCTTGAAATCAGATGTGCAAGGTCCATCCAGTCAGATTAAAAATGTTTCTCTGCTTTTGAAGTGTCACGTGGTCAAGCAGTTTGTATCATGGCTATAATGCTCATGATAGTAATATTCGTTCTGGTAGGTACCAAAGGAAGACCAGCTCCACATTACGAGGAAAGAATAATCACCGGTTACGTAATGCGAAGCTTAAGGATTGCTCCTCTAAAACTTCAGTGTCAAACTTCATTCACATGCTGGCCGGGTGGAAGAGCGTTTGCGGCGGTAGGCCATCGGCTCGAAGATCCCGGCAGGGGCATTGATTTCAACAGCTAAAGGCGAAACGTGACAGGCCTAAGTCCGAAGTTACAAGACTGGCCCATATAAAAATCAAGTTTACCAAAGTTTTGTACTTCATTCATGGTGTCTACTAATTATTTGACTTTAAATTCCCTGTTTTTCAGGTTTTCCATAATTTTCTCCAAATTTCCTGAGTTCTTAGTATAGTGGAACACAAATACCCAATGACATTTTTTAATCCCACCACCAAGTTCAAACATCTTGTACATTATTGGTATTTCACAAATGGAAGAAAAACAATTTAAAATAAAATATTCTGACAAAAAAAAAGTGAATAGTGGGAATCGAACCCACGACCTGGCGTGACCTGGGCTGTGCTTTCACCAATGAGGACAGCTCCAGCTCAATTCCCCCCCCCCAAATTTCACTCATAAGTTAGATTTCCCTGAGTTGTCCAGATTTATAAAATTCCGTAAGTGCTCCAGGTTTTCCGGTGTGTCGTTCACCTGAAACGGAACTACGCATAACGTAAATTATCAAGAACACACAAGTTGGTTCCATTCCTTTTTCATAACTACATTTAATCCAGGAAGGTATTTCACGCTTTTTCTATTCCTGAAATACAAATTGCGTCTAAACACTTCGACAGTTACGTTTACGCACATCTCCAAGACAATTTACCAAGGTGGACAGTACTCAAATTTTCACTTTTTCATTTCAAGGTTTTACAGAAAAAAACGCGTGCGCATACTTCTCTTGGCTCAACACGTAGTTTAGCTTTCGTGAATGCAATTACCATGTCGATTACGTGCTTCCGCTTCCTGTTCTCGGACGCCATCAAGGCACGACGAAAACTTAAATACTGACACTGGACCTTGCTGTGTTAAAATTCTCTCGTATGAACCTCTTAAAAATAGCAAGAAACTCATTTTTAAATCACGCAGGATCTTTAATACTGAGCGATAATTTACTTCCCACCCAACGATTGTTGAGCACTTGGTTGTTCATGAGCTGCTGATTACTAAAAACAGCAATGCAGCGACAGCTCGCAAACAACCATACAGGGTTCTCTTCAGAACTTAGTATAAAATTCAAGACTTCCCTAAATATTTAAATATTTGCCTTCGGGAATGGGGCATAATCAGGCATTTGGTAAACGTTAACTGAATGAATGTACAAGAAAGTGGAAAGCTACGTAAAATGTGCTGATGTTTGTCCATTTGTCACCTACAACACCAGAAGACACTGAAAATTTGTCTTCGACTGTTGTGAATGTTGCCGGAACATGCGAGAAAATCATATGAAAACTACTAAAGCTCTTTCTTGGACCAGATGTTTTGCCCCAATCCTTTGGTCGCTGCAGTATGACAAACTTGTGGAAATGACAAAACTGCAACCAATTTTAAACATTGAAACGCACACGTAAAGCAATAACGTGGCCATTACAATCGAAACTGTCTCAAGTGTTACGCCATTACAAAATTTCGTTCTAGTGCGATTTACTTAAATTTCAAAGATGTCAAGAGAAACTACACCTACCTCAACGTGTTTCTTCTTGGCTGGTTTCTTCTCTTCTGGAGGTGCAGTGGTTGACTTTCTTTTCTTTTCTTCTTTCTTTGACGCTTCCTTCTTTTTCCGGTTATCTTCGAATTCTGATATCAAGTCCGGACAGTCCAAGTTTTCTTCTGGTTCCCATGTGTTATCCTCACTAGAAGGGAAAGCCTCACTACTACAATGAACTTAAACTATAACTACACAAAGAAATCATTAATGGATGACTCAATCTACGACAAAGGTGAGTCAAAAGCTTTACAATATTTACCTCCTACGTGCATCTGGTGCGCGTATGTCATATGACCGAAATTCAAGGCATCGAAGGTTCCCGTTGAGAAGGTCACTTTCGTAGTAGCTGGTACTGTGAAAAGATTTGCAATGCTTCGATCTGTGTGGACAGGGAAAATATGAACATACACCATCGTCTAATTTGAAAACTATGTAAGAGTTCATGTTGGGCAATAAGGCCCTAAAGATTAGTAGTGCGAAATGTGAAAGTGCAGTTGAACCCACCAAAGCAACCAGATGGTTGAAGAAATTTCGGGGTTTGCAAAATCTCTACAATCAACCGATCCGATAATTACATGTAATGAAAAGTGCAACCCCACGTAATCCTAACGTCCATAAGCAGTGCTTAAACCTGACGTCATATAAGGGAGTTTTGAACAAGGTGCTGGCCTGAGTCTGGTGGAATTTTAAAAGATAATCCACGAGTTCGGATGTACGACATTGTAAGGCAAAAATACCCGGCACTAGTCAACGGGAAGAGCGATTCTGCAGCAAGATAACGCAATCTGCATATTGCTTGAACGACCCCGAGTAAGCTCCAGGAAGCTGAAGTCTTAACTGCTGCCACATCCAGCATATTGTCCGGACCTCGCCCCCATCGGATTGATTGCTTACTGCGATCAAGACAACCACCAAGAGGAAGCGGAAGCTTCCGTGCTGGCGCAATACGATGCTCTATGTTGTGAATGCTAGGCGGCTTCCGTTGTAACTTGAAATCAGCAAATAAGAGACCAGAATATTGTGAACTTTTGACTCTTCCTTGTACAAAAATATTTACCCTGAATTACAAACTTTGTGTTCTCATTCTCATTCATTTCTTTCCATTACGGAGCTTATTTACAGACTATTCTTTTAAAATTTTTACACAATGATCTTACGCACAATTAACTATCTGTCCTACCACTGATCAGTGATGGACGTGTGGTATTTCTCGCAATATTTTCCCCATTCAATTTGAGCACAAGTTTATACTTCCACGGCTAAAAACTTTTCCGAGTACAATGCACCTCTTCCTAGGACCAGAATCAAGAAACAAATGTATCAATTTCTCCGGCTGGTGGTAGAAAGGAAGCAAGTCCGAAAATAAAGCTTGAAATTTGTACAAGTTACTAAAATTCCTTTTAAGTTAAGTTGAGCTTTTTAAAACAATTTACAGTATGAAATTTTTTTTATCAATAAGAAAGTGTCTATAACTGAGGACCAAAAGTGGACTTTCTCCCTCCCACCAGCCGACGATTTTAGAAACTCCGCCAGTATTATTATATTTCTATACATGGTCTTAAAGGAATCTAGTTCATAGATTTCACGACTAACCTGTAACTTTTGGGTAGCAGGTTAATCCTGAAACAGTATATAAAAGCACACTAAGCTCGTGTTCATTATACCAATTAGAAATCAAGCAAATGAGCTTACATAAACTTACACAAAATTTTCATTACGGCAGTAAAACTAACATTACGAAATTTGTGACACCAGACTACAAATTTAAATTTATGACTAATCTTAAGGCGGTGGTGGTGGGGGAGATATACTATTGTGCCCACCTGATCATGAAGTTACCCTTCCTACGAGTGAAAATCGAGATTCGAACACACGAACTCCACGAAACGGGAAATTTTGACCCTGAGTAAACGAATCTGGTTCTACATTAATGCTAGTCTGAACACTAACAAAAACAATTCTACAGAGCAGCCTGACCTAGTAGCTTCCAAAATAAAGGCCAAACTAACGTTAAATGTTCCACTAATTTCCAAAGACAGTAACTTGTACTAGCAGAAACTCAGCATTGTGGTACGAACGTTTCAAATAAAAGACTAGTATACTGCATACATTCATGTGAACTACGATGAGCCACAGAACTAAACTTCTGAACTTGACAGTACTACCTAGCTGAAATATCTGATAGTGCAGTACTGAAGTAAAATTATCTCTATCCAAGTATAACTTACTCGGAATAGCCCTTCCACTTCAGCAGGTACTCAACTCGTCCATTTCGGATTCGTCGATCAAGAACCTTCTCCACAGAATATTCTTCCTCTGGTTCCCCATCATCAGGAGCATCCTTGTCCTTGGTCTTGCGTCCAGTCTGTTCACCACCAACTGAGAATGAGAAAATTACAATATTTTTACGTTCCACAAATTCGTAGGTACAAACAAGCACAAATAGTGGCATGCGCTGCAATACAAAAGTAACAGCCATTAATTAATTAGTTGGGATAGAAATAAAAGACACGTTTTGAACTATACTTCTACAAGGAATAAATATATATAAAAGTTTTGAAAGGGCACAAGCAACCAAATTGGACGATTTCACATGGATTAACCCTACAGATGCATTTTTGACCAGTGTTTACGCTATCTTAGAAGGAAGTACACAACAACGTCGTTATCAAGTAATATACCAAAGCTCATTTCGCTACGTACTACCCCAAATTAGAAAAAATACATATCAAAAACGTTTCCATACATTTGGTACGTTTTTGCATTTTTTGCACAATTATGTGCGAATGAGGCTAAAACTAATTACACGTTTAGAAAGTCCATTACAACAGCTTTAATTTGACACCTGGCTCAATTTCGTAGCTCTAATATTTAGAGAGATGATATTTTCTGCCTAGACAGGGTACCCATTCATTTGCCAAGACCAAATTCCGACTTTTCCAGGTGCCCCATTTTGTGTATATATATATTTGTGTGTATATATTTGAAACTCCCAACAATTTTATTTGGGGCTCAGTTGGGGTGCCGTCTCTCAAAGAAAAATCTAGGAAAGGGGGATTTTTTAAATTTTCTTTTGGAGGAGTTTGTCCCTACTTCTACGCCTTACACTTTAATTGTATTGTCCATAAATAATACCAGCGGTCACTCGTACGTAAACTGCCGAGCTGGGCACCGCGATGAAAGTATCCATGGCAATAGGCCCGTGTTGGTGAACTCAGGAAATTGAAATGTTTATTTCAAGCTACTATATGGTATTGAAAGTTTTGAGCAAGGATAAATCAGGTTTTTTACTTGGAAAAAAACAAAAAAAAAAAAAAAAAAAAAAAAAAAAAAAGCTTGACTAAAATTCCTGGCCACTATTGAAGGAATTAAAACTCCGCCAGTGTGTAATACATCGGTTGAAGACAAAGTGGGCGTCCGGATCATAGCAATGGACCCGGTGAACCATATACCCTGAGCCAGTGAATTGAGTATGTAAAAGCTAAAAAATAAGTAATATGATTTTCCTAACCTAACCAACAATAGTGAACTTGCATATATGCACAATACTTTTCAAGATTTTATTTTTTTGCCCTGCCAGGATTCGAACGAGTTTAAGCAGAAAGCCGACGTCTTACCCACTGAACCAAACTACAAACTTTCAAACAGCGATTTGGAAGTATTTAGATAGCACATATTACGTCGTCATTACAACATCTGTGTGGAACCATTAAAATAATTTAAAAAAACTTACTAATTACAACCAAAGCAAATTATTCACTTACGTCAGCTAAAAAAAAACCTAGAAGTGGCAAATAGCGTAGTTTCTGAAAGCTTTTCATAATATGGACCCTGTGCAACCCACCTGACGAAACTTCGAAGAAAAAAAAACCTACTGTTATACCGAAACCAGTTCTTCGATCTTCAAACCACCAAAAATATGGTGTCCCAGCGACAGGTTATCCTCTCGTGCACTTTCCATGGCCATTCGCAGAACGTGTATACGCAGTGGCAGCAAGGGCGATAGCTGCACTCATTTGTCTCTAAGTATAATTTCACTTTAATGCTGAAACGGCTTCCATTAAGGGAAGGGGGGGAAATGTCGAATGAAAGTAAGTTTCTCTACCCTGTAATTATGCAGCCAAAAAATAAGGGGAGGACAAGCTATTTTTTTTTCAATTTTTTTTATAGTTTTGTGCCAGTGTTATCGTGGTTACTGCGGCGATGAACTTGCGAGTTCCATAAGCCATAGTTAGTTCTTATCGATAAATATTTTTCCGGTTTGAGTTTTCAGTTCCTTATTATTTGCCATGCACATCCCCGGGACAAGCAGTGATGCCTTTGTGTGTGTGTGTGTGTGTGGAAAAAAAAAAAAAGTAAGATTCCGACGTTTTGAAATCCGAAGATTGGGAGCATTAAGACACCGATACATTACTAGGAGAGCTAGAAACGTTGTACCACACGCTAGTGATGTTTGCAACAGTAGTTCTCTGAACATCGCGTGTTGAAACGGAACCAGCTATTACTGTGACAAAACCAGTTTTTTGTGGAACTGGGATTTGTTTCTCAAATATTTCGAAAAATGACCTTTTCCAGTACTTCGTATTCCCGAACGACGATTTGGAAGTTATTTAGTAATGAAACAACTATCCTGCCCAGTAAATCAAGCCCGAACGATTGGAAAAATTCGTGAATTCAGTATTATCCTCATGGAAAATCTTGATTTTATTTTTTGATTAAATTGTTCATACGTGTTGTCCACAAGCCTGCTTTGAGAGACCAATTGCGGGTGGGAAACTGCTCTGAATTATTCTACACGGAAGAAACTACATACATGGGGAGCCCGAAGGAGATTCTATTAGCAAGACCTGCTATTATAAATACAGTATTTTTAGGACTTTATATTTTACTTCGTTTCTAATTAATTTATAGTAGATAAAATGTGTGTTGCGACAGCATCTTCAACATTAAGGAAAAATGATTCAAGTTTGCAGCACTGAAAACGACGTGAAATATAGTAAGCACGTGATTATCATTCAGGCTTATCCTTATACCACTGATCCTACAAGTTTAGTTGCTCCACACTGTTTAGTGTTTATGTAACAGACTAAAATATCCTTAAAATGGCCTGACTTCAAGCTTTTAAAATTTAAATACCCTCCTGGGACTCAAGGTGTTAAGGAATTTGGACGCCTAGGGAACTTCATGGTAAATGCAAATTACTTTTCAATCTCAAAACTTTCCTAAAACTAAAAATTATGCAACTTGAAAGAAAATTGCGTAATATTTCAAAATATGTTGACAGCGCGAAAACTATACTCTAAGCTCTTCTGTGAAATTTGATCTGGGACTCAAAACCAATGATTATTCCTTAACATGAACTAAAGAATAAAGCTAGGAGTAAGAAAACGTTCTACCAACTGAGCATTAATCTCTCTGCATAACATTTTGAACTCTGGGCCTCATGACTGCACCAGTGATAAGTGATATCTCAGATACCATGAGCAAAATGAATTGGCAGGAAGTGGATTGTGGTTAAGTTAAATCATGCATTTAACACTACTAATCACCTGATGTTCAACATACAAGAACAACGTTTGAAGAATGGAATTCCTTCGATCTCAATAGTAACTTGCTGATATTTATCGGGTGCTTGTGCAAAGGGTGTTAAATCAAAAAATACTTTTTGGGGTTGAAAGTTTGATGCGGGATTACATATTGCTCGCTACAGGTTATACATACATTTCGACTCAACGTACTCTCGCTTAAGTTCAACTTCGGGTTTAAGCAGCATTATTTCAGGCTGGGATAGTAAGACGTGTCAAAACTTCCAAGCAAAATGCGCTCGATTCTGTGGTTTCGAAAATTGAACGTCTGTGTTGTAACTGGCATGCTTTTAGTCTCACGCATGCAAACTTCTCTAGGTTGATAGCATAGAAGAACGCGGGAAGGAACTAGTCTGAAGGTACCAATACCAGTATAAAGTCAGGATGCCGGCCGATGGATTTCAGGTCTTACGTATACAAAGCAAAAGCTTTAAAACTTTTAATGTCCTTAGGTTTAAATTATTCTGGAGCATCTCAGATGCGATAAGAATTATTAAGAACAATCTCACGAACCGATTAAAAATGAGGAAAGTCTTGCTGAAGCGAATCCATTTCCTTCCAGGTTAATGTAAAGCAACAATCTCCAACAAAAGATGGCAGCACTATCTCCGTACACGTCCAATGTATTTTTATCGTTGCACGAAATTTCAATGTTGCTCCTACAAATTCAACTCCAGGGAATTCTAACTTCCAACGAAGTTAAAATTTCGTGGAACGATAAAAATACTTTAGACATGTACTGAGATAATGCTGCCATCTTTTGTTGGAGATCGTTCCTTTACATTAATCTTAAGTGCCGACGACCAGAAGAGAGATACACAATCTTTTATGAATAGAAATATGGCAGTAAAATGGAAACTTGAAGCGACTTAGCATCTATGAAACTACAATATTGGAAAACATTTCGTATTACGGAGAACACGCAGTCAGCAGTGCACTGACAATCATCTAAATTTCCTAACACAGTATTTCAGACTAGTAATTGTCCGAGTGTCAAGGTTGAAACATTAACTTGCTTTTACGTAAAAGTCCTTTAAAAGACGTGCAAATACTATTTCACGTTAGCTGCAAGTTCCCTTTCGCTGAATCTACCTCACGTAGTTAGTATTGAGTGTTATGTAGTGTCATACATAGTGAAGTACTCTTGCAACCCTTATCTAAAATAATCTAATAACCCAGTTTATTCAAGTTTAAGATTCAGCAAATAGCAAGTAACCAACGGTTAATTTTCAAGCGTGCTCTATATATTGATCTACAATTCAGCACACGTTGACTTAGGTGTAATACGGTGTATGAGTGAAAGCAATTACTGATGGAGCACCACAAAACTGCAGGTTATAGAATGCAAATCATAGTTCTAAACAGGGAGACCATATCAATAAAGTATAATAGAGAAACATCATTTAGAAAGGCTATCAAATTGCAGTATTAAAAAGGAAATGAATATGATAAAAGTGCACATTTCAGAGTGGTCAGTTATAAATCTAACTGGCAAAACGAAGAGATTGAGAAGTGCAAGTCAGCCATAGCCATGCAGATATGAAAATGCGTACAGCAAAGTTCCCGTATGGAAAGTAAAATCTAAAATTAAGCATCTGATACTGGAGTACATGCTACTGGTCATTAGTGTAGTTTTGTTTTATTTGTAAAGCCCCGTTTACAGGCTTGGTTTTTATTCTGATTGTGAAGACCTTTTACATCTTCATCTTTTATATTATTTTATTATTTTAATTAACTGCTATTTTTAGACGTGACAAAGATAAGGGGCTTCCCCGTATCGGGACGGGCGTAAGCCATAGTGCTGTTACCGCCCATAAAATTCATTTTATCATTTACCACCAAATTGCATTTACATTAAGAAAACAGGAAGCTCCAATGATCCGTCCAATATGACAAACCGAAAATACAAATGGCATCCTGAAATTAATTCTCTTCGTAACTTCATAAAAATAGATTTTAATAAAATTGAGTTTGCTTGTAAAATGTTACTATAGGGAGCAAATTTAGTTTGATTCCTAACATGAAAAAAACAAACAAAAAACTAGTGATCGAATTCCTGGAAAAAGACAGGCTTCAGAGATAAAGAAAACTCCTGGCTGTGTACGGAGATGGACATCAGTAATGTCCAAAGATGGATGAATAGGTTTTGAGAGGGGAAAAGTTGTGGCGGATAAACAATGGAGTGAGAGACCCACAAGTGCTGTGCCTTCATTACAGCCGATCGCCACGTGACCGTGCAGGAAGGAGCTTGTGATCTAATTCATAGTAGTCAATGCTATGTGCATACATAACAGCTAAAGGAAGCAATGAAAAAGACCAAGACTTATCAGAGAACATTTTGTAGCTTCTCTTAAAAATAAAGCTCTTAAAATAACACGAAAACTTCACTCATAGGAGAATGTTATATATATACTTACCAAAATAATATTACGTAAATTTACGGTTGGTCATAGAAACCTTGAAAACTTTTCCATTTTGGTAACATAGAAACTAAGAAATATTAACTTCATGTATTCGACCTGATAACCGGCCTGGCCTCTTCGGGCCGAGGTAATTTTAAAGCATGATAACGGGTGATATTTTTCAGAGTGGAACTAATACCTACCAAATTATGTTTGATTACAGAATTTTGAAGGCGTTTGTAATTAAATGATACGAGAATTCTTCAAATGAAAAGATTAAAATGCTAATATCTACGAAACGTCAGAATGTTGCAGCTAAAATTTGAGAATCAAATCTTGAGCGCTCTTGTTTTAAAAACTGCCTTTCGTTCAGTGTTCTTAACACGAGACAAAGGAGTAACTATTGAGACTTGTAAATACGGACGGCAACATTTCCATGAGAGTTAACTCCTACAAAACATTTAAAAACATTGTTCTAGCTGCAAGATTCGCCACTTTAAGTAGATCTTTAATGAAATGTGCTCTCAAAGCAAAATGAAAGTTCAAAGGAAAGGAGAGAAAAAAAAAAGCAAGTTCCGAGAAAACACTACAATTAATACTCAATATTTCAAGGATTTTTATGTTAATATTACGGCAGGGAAAAAAACTGAACAAATTGCTCCTTGTAACTTGACTGGATAATTCCACCATCCGTATGGAGCGTATGAAAGGTTAGCAATGTGATTTTACTAAATCTTAAAAAATTAAACATCTCTTCCCAAAACCCTAAAATTGCACACAAACTACGGAAAAGCATTACAAAAAATAGCGAAGCAGAACAAACGACAAGGCTATGAAAGCAACATGTATAACAGCCAGGAAGGATAGTTATGCATTGGACAACTGGCTTCACATGCAATATAAGCTAGGCTTTGAAACGCTTGTGATTAGTACGATAAATGCTACAAGATGTTAGTACGTAATCTGACAAATTTCTACCCTGGATTCATCCTCAGAATAACTGTCTTCATCGCATCCACAAACAGTTCCCAGATCTACCAAAGAACTTTCCCAACTATAGAGCCTCTTCCTTACATTTAAGTTTACACTTATTTGTAACTACTGTACATAAAACAATATTTTATAAGTATTAACAATCTGGAAACGACTGAACAAAATCCAATTTGCAGAACTAGAACGAAACTGCAGCTTTCATAGCTAGTCCTAAACAAAAATAATTGACTCCAAATTATTTTAGTTTGAAAAGCTATTAGACCACTGTTGCACTCAAGCCTTTAAAAGCTTTGGGAAACTATTTAGTTTTCAAAATGACCGGGAAAATACTAAGCGATCCCGATAACTCATTAGCACCCACCAAATGAGCTAAATCAGATTTTGATACCGCTTCGTTTAGGAGTAATTTGGAAACTCCGTAAAGTAAGACGTAATAACCCAGGTGCTTAAATTTCTCATCGAAAACAAAATGGAATTGTGGGTTAGTTCATGCGACATACTCTTAAGCATTATCGGGGCAGCTTTCGAAAATATTGTTCGTCATTTGTCAGTTAAATGTTTTTAAAAACCAGGGCGTAATACAGTACCATCCACCTGTATAGATAAAGGCGGTCAACAGCAGTAACAACTGGATGAACAGCAAAATATTCTAGTAAATCACAAACTTCTCCAAAGAGAGATTTTGCATTAAAATAATTGCATCAAAATTAGACAAAATATGTAACGAAACCGAAGCCCTACAACTCCCTTATTTCACCATAAATCAAACTTTGAAAACCAAAGTAGTAACTCACTGCTCAACCTTTTACAAAACAAATGAACAACAGGTGTTACAGCAAAAAATATAAATTTCCATTCATACTGGTTACTGAAAGAAAAAAAAAATCTATATAGCACTTCATAATGAAGTATCATACGTAATTCTTATTTGGTGCGAAAATCACTGAGAACATTCATGATGCCTGCATATAACCAATCCATTTCCACACACGATTGGTATTAAACTTCAAGCAACAATATGGCACCGTTTTATAAAGAACAATTTTCAAACGGATACACCAAGTATTATGGGGTTCTTGGAAATTAAGGTTATGAATAGCACTAATTTAAGTAGCTTTCTTGCTTGATCATACTTTCAATAGAAGCATCTATTCATAAATGCAACTCTATTACGTACCGGGAAACATGAAATCAAAGTTCTAATGAAAATTTCCTAATTCATACATCAGGTGTGTCGATGTTCGAAAGCGCGTCCACTTGTTATTTGGACCTCCTGAAAGTTCAGAAGTTATCCACATGCCCTTTCATCTAATACATAACTATCCTTTTAGAATGTATGCATGCAAAATTATATTCCCAACAAAAAATGGACTAATTGTTCAAAATTTGCATTGAATTGCGATCGATCAGTGAATTGCTCTTCCATGCTCCTCCCAACTACCGAATACTCAATGACTTAATACACCTTTCTCCGCAATACAATGCAAAACAATTGAATGAGAACTGAAAAATAAAGCAAGCATATATACAAAGAGGACAAAAGCTTCCGACTAAGCTATTAAATTGTTTAAATACCTTCTTTCTCGCTAGGTTGGACATCTGTAAATAAAACAAAAATCTATCATCACAGTAGAGCCGAAAATAGGCCAACACATAGAAAATTGTTCAGTACAATGAAAAACATCAGTACCGTACACCAAAACCCAAGTCAGTACTATCAGCCATCTGCTTAAGTCAAAGATGTACACAATATCTAATGACAAGTCCCGGGCAACGAAAATTAAAACTACACAGCTTACGAAGTGAAAGCAGTCATTATCAAACGGTTTCAACGATAGTAAGAACGTTACCTTAGTTTCGGAAGGGGAGGGGGGATTCTCTTCTGACAGGTGATAAGCTGAAATCGAAACCAAGAAGAAATGTCGCTCCCTGTGTACAAAATCCCCAAGTATCAAAATTGGGTACCTCAAAATTCTGCCACAATGCATGTATGAAGTGTACAGTAACTAATTTTGCTGCCAAGCTAAATACCATGGGATTGCCTAAACTGCAAATCCTAGTTAACAAACGAAGCACCCCACAGAGAACATCTAATTTCAGGATGACCAGCTCCGGGACTAGAATCCCAGAGCCTGCTGAATATGAAACGAACTGTAATATCTCGCTTGGTCAAATGAAACTGACGTGTAAATTCCGCCATGTGCATGGGATACAGCAAAAGAAAAATACACCTATTAACGTGATTACCAACGCTGCCTGATTTGCGAAATTACTACAAAACCAAATGACAAAGACTGCAGCCACAACCATAAATACTATTAACCATTCGTGGAAACTAAATATATTTAAAAAGTTCGATCTCTAGCAATCATCTGGGTGGAAAAGGCAGCAGCTGTTCCTAAAATCCAATCGTAGTTGCATGCAGATTTATATCCACGAACACGTTTGTTCAAGATTCACAGAAACCACTACAAAGTTCAAACCCAGAAATAATGTTACATTGAAAAGTGGGTAGGTACATCATAAACCGAACTACTACTCCCTCTCCTGAACCGAACCTATGCGCGAATTAAAATCTGAAGGAGGGTTAATTAAACGAAAATGAAACTGCCAGATCGACATTACATGAACAGTTTGGAAGTTAATAAGACGACCAAAAACAGGAGTTTCATCATTGGCATTAACGCAATGTCTGAAACAATGCAGAGGTGGTATGTTCCGTATGTAATCGAACTGTCAATACAGTGGAATACGTGTGTAAATGTGAATGGATACTGTACAGAAATGTTACTCCAAGAATACTAATTCAATGACAGAAAAAAGTTTGAAACTGACTATCCTCTACTTGAACTTAAAATTCGAAAAATTAGGTAGCAAAAGTTATTTCTCTAAGACGAAAGAAATGGTACCGAAATTGCATTGGATCACACTGACATTTAAACTTACCTACAAAGTCTTGCATAAATCTTATATAAACCTGAAACTACTTTTACAGGTGCAAAATGATCACACAGTATACTTAATATTCAACCATTGAAACGAACAGCTTAGTACGAAAAAATTCAGATAAATGTTTATTCATCCACAGCTAATCTCAAATGAACAGTTCCCTCTTTGGTAAACATTAATAGCAATTCTTTTTAAGGTTAAAATTTCATATATATGTATAAAAAGCTGAAAGAAATATTGCAATGCAAATCAAAATTATCTTCTCTAAAAGAAGTTATTTTATCTCAGGATACTAAATATCCTACACTTTAGTGTAATTTTCATCCTCCAATCTGTCATAGCCTTGAGTACGATCACGAACCAATACCAGTTTACTACTACGGTCAACGATGACGTTTTACGCACGGAGGACAATTATATAAAAATACGTACCTACTTTTTTCTGGTAACAATCTTCGTTAAGGAGCATTTCACGTCGAATCACAGAAGGGTGTGGACCTCGATGTTAGATTTCAATCTTTGGTACAAGAGTTGTGTGGATATGAAAAATCACAAGACTTTTCGGGTCAGTGGTTTTGGAATTATCAAATATCAATAAGTTAACAAAAACACCAGTAACCACTGATGCTAGATAGGGAAGTAGATAAGGGCTCCTTTTAATGCTCTTTTCATGCGTTTTAATTTGATAAACACAACTCACTAATTTTTCTTGATCCAAAATATACTGTTTAATAATTCGTATAACCAAGCAACAGACCTATAAAAACTAAGTTCAAGATATTTCCATGAAATGTTCTGGTTACTCAAAAATCCGAAGTTTTGACGAGCTAAACCTTAAACCTCGATTAGGGAAAGTTTGGTTGGTTAAAACTCGACAGTGAACCACGCTTATGGGAAAAATCAACGTTAATTCAGAGGGCCGTTTTACCTTCTCTAAATATGCTATTACCAAGAAATGAACTCGGACAGTGATTTGGTAATTAGTAAAATTCGACAAGGAAAAGTGGTCATCTGAATTAACAGTTTTTCACACAAGCAATGTTAATTTTTAACTCCCAAAAAGGGGATTAAAATTTGAATCAAGAAAATATTTTTCAAGTTGTCGAAACTAGAACTAGAGAATTGAGTTAAAACTCAAAAGAAAAGCTCGCTTATGGAAAAAACAGTGTTTTCGGAAGGGAAGTATTTGGGTTCGAACAGGATTTATTACTATTTTGTAAGACTTCGTATGTATTCGTACCCCAATGCTAATACCTGCAAAGTAATTCGACCTTGTAAGGCCGAGTTTGTCCGCTAGAGGGAGTCGCAGTTTTGGTGTAAACTGCTATTAATTACTCAAAAATATCTACGTGCACATACCTGACACTGCTGACAAAGATTGCAAAGTCACAATACCGTGTAACAGTTTGGGAGATATAAGCCTAGGTCAGTATTTTTCACAAATGTAAGCGAGAGTTTTCCAGTGAAAAGACAGAAGGAACCACCACAATAGGCACAAAGGACAAAAGACACGTCATGGCACCCTTCAAAATCACAAATGTGAGGGTTTTCCACAGTGAAAAAACAGAAGGGAGAACCACAATAGGCACAAAGGACAAAAGACACGTCATAGCAGCCTTGAAAACCACTCCAAAAATGCTATCTCACAAAAAATAAATTTCGTAGGTGGGGTTTGGACCCCCTCTACGTATGTCCCTATCCGTAATAGCAACTTCATGAGTAAAATAAAGTTGCATTTGACACCGTGTCCATGGAGTGTGAATTTGAAGGTTGCTCTGCATGACTATTTTGATTGTTCTTTTGGTTTTACTCACTTTGTAGAAAAGCCTCAAACTTGCACTTGTGAAGACTAGTACTGGCCTATATCTGCCAAACTATTTGCTACACGGTATTGTGGATTTGCAGTCTTGGTCAGCACTGTCAGGTATGTTTATGTAGGTATTTTAAATAATAAATGCCTGTTCGAACCGAAATTGCGGGAGCCGTTGCCCCGGCTGTTTTCCACTTGCTCCAAACTTAACACCCTCTAGCGTACAAACGAGGACTTAAAAACATTCAAATTACTTTGCAGGCATTATCAACATCGGAGTACAAATACATATACGAAGTCTTGTCAAAAAAAAACCTTGTTCGAACCCAAATACTTCCCTTGTCAGATAGGACTCTTCCTATATCAATTTTACTAACTAATTACTAAAGTTTCAGATGGTGACTTCTGTTTCCAAACTATTGTAGAAACTTGTACGGACAAAGGTTAATAATAAAAGTTTATCACGAATTCTATCGTGCTTACCCTTATATATATGTACTAGGACAAGTTAGATTTGCTAAAATATATTCCGCAGTGTATCAGAGAATCTTAATCTGCGTGGAAAATTATCTTTACGCAATCAACTGTTGTCAGAATAACAGAAAATTACCTTCGGGGGACAGGTTTCAATCAAAACTAACCAAAAACATTCCACTTTGCCACTAATCAAGACAAGACGTTTTACAAACACGCGACTGATAAAGTCAAGGACACCGAGATCAAGATATTTGATCGGCATTTGAATTTTATTTATGACCATAAGGCATCACGCTCAGGCCGGTTAGGTAAGGAAAAGGATTCGGGAAGTAGGCCAGGGCTTGAAGTGCCATCCCAGCATTTGCCTGGTGACGGAAAATGTCAGGATGGTCAGCCGCTGGGATCAAACCAACGAGCTCCCGAATGCTACGTCTACGCTCCAGTACTGAGCTACGACGGCTCTGTGATCGAAATTTGACTAACGAGTTTACCTAGAATAAGTACTAAGATAATGCTAGAAAGGCATACGCTCACCTTTTGAATAGCCTCAAATGTTAAAACGTATATTCAAAACTTCATTGCTATTGATAGCTGCTGAAACAATTCCACCACACTGCTTATAGTTCATTCACGCTCTGTACAAGGCAAATTATTTCTTTAGCTGTTAAGAACCTAGTTCTACTTCACTTAAGTAAAACGTCCTTGCTTCTGGATCAAGATAAATCAGATTTGTGTTAATTCCTAGTAGACGTCAGCGCATATTAAGTAGATAGAAACCACAACATACAAACGTAAAATTTTGTCAATGAAAAATAGCTGGCTGTTAGTAACTACAATCCGAAATCTTCAACAACAAAATTTCTGGCAGTAAAGTGAATTCATATAGATACGTTTAGCTGCTATATCGAGAGAAAGAGCCAACTGTTATACCTCAAAAGCCTTCAAGATATCGGTACGAAACTTACCATTTGAAACTTTATACTCTTCGATTTGGTGTAGGATTGACAAATGTAAATAATTTATTAATGATTAGGCGAAGCTAGTGAACAAGACCCATACCTTACGCATTGGGGGCATCAAATTGTGAGTTCTCGCTTTGTGGTTTTCATTAATTACTAAAATTCAGCTAAACACCAATTAAAGACTAAACTCAACAGCTCAACGTAATATGAAAATTCAGTTAATGTATCACCACACTACGACTTTACACTAAGCTAATAATGAACACAAACATACCTTTCGCAGACATTTCGAGATTCAAATATTTACAGCAAATTAGGTCCTGACGTGCGTGTGCACTGCAAGCTGTAAAGAGAAAGCATCTTTAGATTCTTTCAGAAGCACATTTTTACACCTACTAATACATAAACTGCAGTACATTTACAACTGATGGGTGCTCAGCCCGAATGTCTCAGGGCAAGGTGAAACGATAATTCACATTGTCTTACATCGGATTATTATATCTGACAGGTCCTAGTTTATCGTGGATTCCCAACCACTCCAGTTCGGCAATTTATTAGTTTGCGATCATGCAAGAGGAATTAAAACTTACATCTTATTAGATTTTTCAGAAGACAATGATTCATGAATAAGTTCGAGGGTCCACTCCGTTCAATGGAACACCATCGGTATTTCAACCTAGGACGGGAAATACAAAGAAAGCTAGTACGAGTGCCAGGAAGACAATAATAAGGTTAAGTGTAGTATCGCCGGACCAATTTTAAATTTACAGGATGAATTGTGGAAATTACTTACGTTTGTCATTAAATGTTAGTGAAAGGGTTTTTTTTTTCTGTCGCTGTGAAAAAAAAAAACACCGAACCTGACTTACCTAACCTCCAAGTGGCCGTGAAGAAAAAAACAACACCGAACTTGACCTCCAAGTGCTTTTTGTGCTGTTTATATACAGATTTAAAATATCTAATAGTAATAATAATAACTAGGACGTATTTATCGACATGTTACGGAGGGAAAATGAGATTGTGAAAGTAATTTGGTAAAAAAAAAATTTTTTTTTTTTTAATGGATGTTGGCAACGTCGTTCATCTAATATTTACAATGTGGTTAGAAGCACGTACCCTGTAGGTTGTTAAAAAGAATTTGTTTCAGACAAGGGACGAAGGTTCACCTGCTATGGAAGAAACTAATTTCACCAACTTCTACTAGATATGAACAAACATTTGTAAATTTTCGAGTTTGGGAGATTTGTTTTAGTCCTACTTTAGTGTGTAATTTTTTGGGAACGGGGTGGGGTGGAAATTCCTGGTTGCATAGCGTTTGGGGACTACACTATTAAAATTTACGGAAGTAGAAAAACTTTCATAATGTATAGAACATAAATTTCTTTCCCTTATTGGTTAACCTCTGGCTCTCGGTCCATTACTAGTACGGTCACCCTAATGTTAAAAATTTAGCAACATATCGTCGTCGGAACTGCAATACCCCAATGTGGCAAACAATTTTTCCAGGAAGGCCAAAAAAAGCGGTTCCTGGAGTAGTCGAATATAAATTAGATAGTGAAAAGTTCCTGTATCTCAAATATACCCAGCTTATTGATACAAATCGGGACCCGAAAAACAAATTTTTTTACATTAGCTATTTCTATCATATGGTGAACGTACTTCAAATTTCGGATGAGTGAAATTTAAAATATAGGGGTAATGTGAATAAGAACACTACAAGGGCGTGCATCCTTGCACTCATAACACCTTGATTTTACATCAGATTCTCTCTTGTACTAGTCCGAAAGAGTTCATATTTGAACTACATTCAATTCAGCGTAATAAATCTAGACAATTACAGTTTGGGCTCCCAAGCTGAATTCGACCAATTCATACAGCAAAAATTAACTATAAATTATACAATGTCCTACACTTCGATAGTTCTTCATGTTAATGCTACGAGACACAAATAAAACACTGATACGCTATGTACGAAGGAAAAAACTACAGAAATGAAGAGATATTAACACAAGTACTGTACAACGGTACTTCAAGTAAATTAAGTGCGCCTTGTAGTATGACGAGAATGGGTTTTAAACGTGCGTATGAAATTATAAAACTAGCCTCATTCCACGTCGTCCTATTCTAATCAAATTGTTCAATGTCCACACACGAAAATATACAACTAGGAAACAGGACTACATCCCTTTCTTTTGGTAAAGTACAGGTGCATAAACTTCAATCACCAGCACAAAGTAGCATGATAAATTAACAGCTGAGCAAGGTAACTAAGTTATTTAAAACTAAAAACGTTAAAGTTTCATCAACTACTTTGGCTTCATAGTGTCATGAAGTGTCACTTGTAAGTAGGTTAAAAGTTTTTAATTTGCTCAGCTATTATCTTGACTCTTAACTATATAATAGAAGCTTTCATATGGAAAATCTCAAAGTAGCATGATATCCCTAACACAAACAATTGTGTTAGTATTCCGGGTCAGTTAAAGCACTATACTTAGAACAAACTCTAAAAACCAATGAACCTATTAGTTTTTCCTTTCACCAAGAAACGTTCTTAGCCTTTTATTTTGTTCTTGATTGAAATAATTCAATCTGCAAGAAGTAGCCTGTCGCACCTAAAAACTGATGGTTGGGGTAACCTAAAAAACAAAAGTTGACCAAGTATTCAGAAGGGGGCCCTGTGCTGTGGCACCAATTTCGGTCATTCACTTTCAATCGAAAAGGCATTTCTCTCGGTGACGGGCTAATTCACTTGTTTCTATACCCGCGTAAGCAGCGTTTTATCGCACACTTCAAACGTTGCTACTTCGGATGCACGGATTGTAGAACGTGGAATAAAACCACACAAACCACTGACAATGTAAAAGGGCGTAGGCCTACACATGTCCTTGCACTCAACAACATCACGCTTTGCTTATACTTAATGCAAATTAGAATAATGTAAAACCGAACATTAAAAGCACTCTCAACGCCATGTAACTGAAGTAGCTAATACAGACTTACTAATATCCCGGACCTAACTGCAAATTCAAAACCTAGCAAATAGAACCCATCGTATTTGAACGGAACCTAACGACAAGTGCGTTAAATGCAAGTAACTAATTTCCACATAAGCGTAGTTGACAGTGCAACTAGTAACAGCAATTAACGCAAAATCAGTATCAATTGATGCACCTATTACTACTGTAAAATTGGTATGTACTATAGTTATCCGTAATAAACTCTTGAAAGTGGCATATCAATTCATGCCCACTAACAGGTTATGAATTTGGACAACTTTTGGAGAAACAAAATCAGAATCCACTGCGTTAAAACCTTATATTTTATACGTACAAGGGTACTTGGCATCTAAACAGAGTAAATCCGCAATAATGTCCGATTGGTGATATGTTTGAGTTAATTGTTAATACTATTCTTGCACGATATGCTTCAGTATTTAATTTCCCGGGATCACTGACAAGGTCCTGACACATCGTGTTGATAGTACAAAGTACCTACATTGTCAATTTTCAGCTGTCACAAATTCCACTTAAAAAGTGAGAAAAGTATAAAAATTATGAAATTTTCTATACGCGATTTTTTAACTTCTAAACTATACTATAATGCACTTATCCACATTGCTCCGTGATTAGAACTAAAACCAGAAATGTTACACTACTATAAACAGAAACGCGTAACTTCTTTGTTAAGCCATCGTACAACCGGTTTATGTCCAAACTTTACCGCAATTTATTTTTTTGTTTCTTAAACACTAATTTCCCTAAATAATATACAAATCAGTTAGCGCTACATAAAACGTAAAACACTGAAGTTATATGACTATTGTCCTTATCTACTGACAGTACATTAATGTTGACAACACGTGC
Organism: Lepisma saccharinum; assembly: GCA_022664845.1. NCBI lineage: Eukaryota > Metazoa > Arthropoda > Insecta > Zygentoma > Lepismatidae > Lepisma > Lepisma saccharinum. The sequence continues at coordinate 38,205 of JAGDQP010010349.1, forward strand.
AGCGTCACTTCTTATCAAAGAGCTTCGCCGGAAATTTGTTGGCGGTATTCTTTTTTTAAAAAAAACTACCCATTTACACACAATTTAAGTGTTTCTCTCAAACAATCCTTTTAACTAAATACATAACTCGATTCTCGAAGCTACTTTACTCAAACAGACACTTATTTCCCGCAAGAAGATCAAGGAAACATGAACTTCTTACTCACCTCAACCGTCGAATCGATGCGGCAATGGCGCGTTTCTTTTCCGTACAAGAAAAAGGCGCACAATTACTCACTACACAAGTCAAAACGAGTTCACTTCAGCTAACATCAAAACGGCATACTGTAAAATGAAAATAGTTTAACATCAGTAGCGTATGACATTTATGTACATTGAAATAAATACAACTATTATAATTCAAAAGGATTATTTTGAGTAATTGTAAGCAATTTCTTGACCATAATATTTAATAATGTTGTCTATTATCATAAAAGAATCTGCATACCAATTGTTGTAAATATGCGGTTAAATATTATTTAGAAGCAGAAACCTAAAAAAAATCCACATTTTGATAAATATTCATATATTTCTCCTGATTTCTACCCCGAAATATGGAAGTAAAAGTAAATGAGATGTAATTACATTTTCCCGCGCAAGTTTGCTTATGTCATTTAACAACTTCCTGTTATGAAAGTATTGTACTGTACCCATCCGCGCCGCGTACCAATCAGTGTTGTCAGTTGGCAGGATTTTTTTGTGAAAACGCACCTAAAACGGGAAATTCTGGAATTCTCTGTTTTCTGACTTATTTTTCTAGTTTTCTGTTTGCTTATCTGTCTTTTATGTGTTTCATCCATCTTAATCGTGCGCTATTGTTATATTATAATTCACTAGTACTCCGCATCGTCCATTAATCCTCTCCAGGAAAAAAAGGGAGAGAGGTTTAAATATTCGAAATGTAAAAATGATTAATGGAATGGTTGTTCTTGAGAGATATTTCACCTGCAAGTACCTCATGTATTAAAATACAATTATATTTTTTTGTGTTCGGTAGATAATAGTGTAGTTTTCCATTCAGAAAGAAAATTCCAAACCATTTGCATATTACCTATATATTTTAGGAAGAGAGGCGGACAGTCGCTTGTAAACAGATATGAAAAACTTATTAAGCTGTCATTCAAAGTTATTGATTTAATTAATGAACCCCCGTAGTAAAGGCAACGGGTAGGCACGCGACGACTCCGCGGCCGACTATGGTGACAGGTTGCACAAGGTTTCAGGAGACTGGCTGGCAGGTACCTTAAGAAAGTGCCTGGTCGATACCTTCACCATCCTAGCCTCAGCCATACATACCAAAAGAACAAAATAAACTTCAATTTAATTAATGCAATATGGTAAACCAAATTAATTAATTTGTCGGGAAATTTTGGATCAAATCGGGAAATTTCAGGGCTTTATACGGGAAATTTCTTCTTGTGAAACTGACAACGCTGGTTCCAATCCAATGCATGATTGCATGGTTATACAGAATATAGTAACCTTGAAATCCTGAATTCAAAGTAAATATGACAATTCGCCTGATCTTTCCCTAGGCCCTAGTTCCTGCGAGGTTTTTCAAAGATTTTCACTGCGAGGTTAGTAGTTAACTAATTTACAGTGACACTAAATCGAGAGTTATGAATTCCTAAATTTATGGCAAAAATAAAATGGGAAGGTGATTATACTATCAACAAATCAGACGTAAGAAATCACACAACGTTGCACCATCCCGTTTAACCTTATTTTGTTCTTCACTAAAGCTGGATCTACGCTATTATTGGACAACGTTGGCGGGAGTTCCATAGGACATCAATCACCTTTGCATTTGAATGAAACGAAATTAATTAACGTCTTATTAACCAGTGAATGCCGGGATCGTAGCTTAACAAAGGGGCTGTTCGAACACTTTACAATTCCCGACCTCAGCCTACCCACACAGCACACAATGTTGAATTAACGTTTTATAAACGTTGAATTTTTACAATGTTGTATTTGGTGACGTTGAATTAAACGTTTCATCAACGTAATTCAATATACGTTTAAAAATTACTATTAGTAAACGTTTATCAAACGTAGAATTTAAAATGTGAAACCTTCTAAAATTGTGGAAAGCACAACGCTGAGTAAACGTTGATGCAACATTGAATGTGAGTTTCCTAATCTACAGAAACACTATTTTCAACTTCACTAGGTGTATGCTTAAACTTCACTAGGTGTTATGTAATATCTTTTTTTTCTTGATGGAAATGCACTTCTATTGACATTCATACAATGACTACGCTATGCGTTTGTCTTTTGTTCTCTCAAGTCTTAACGGATTCTTCTTTGATTCAACTTCTCCCACCGGGAATCAAACCCGAATTGTTCGAATTTTCACGTCATGGGTCACGTTTAGAGAGAAGTAAAATTTAACTTTCAGAACAAATTTCGTACCTTTCCCCTAAAAATCCCTACTTATAACGAATATTTAAATCTGTGCAGATGAACAGAATAATGTAAGTTTCCCAGACCGAAGCCTAGTACTTCAATGTTCAGTACGATATGCTTTAATTGAAATTACAATTTTATGGTTGATTCCAGGTTAAAATCCTATAATCAAAGGATTTTTCCTGGAATCAATCCTAAAATGGTATCGTACTGAACATTGAAGTACTAGGCTTCGGTCTGGGAAACTTATATTATTCTGTTCATCTTCACAGATTCAAATATTCGTTGTAAGTAGGGTTTTTGGGAAAGGTACGAAATTTGTCCTGAACGTTGAATTTTGCTTCTCTCTAAACGTTGAGTAACGTTGATTAAACGTTGAATGGAAGTTTATTCAACGTTTTGTAACGTTGAATCAACGTCAAGGTCAAAATAAAGTTGCGCGAAATGTTTAATTCATCGTCTTTTAAACATCCATTCAACGTTGAATAAACATTTCTTAGAATACTAATCCGATAGTTGTATAAACCGGGAAACCACGTAAATTCAACGTATATTAAAGATTTAAGGAAAAGTTGAATAAACGTTTATTTAACGTGATTGTGATTTGTGGGTAGAGGCCATAAAAGATCGCATTCGCTTTCTTCCGTACATTTTATATTATTAATAAATTATACAACGTAAGTATTTCACACTCCTAAGTTTAGAGATGTAGACCTATAAACAGTAGTCTATTTGGTAGTAAACAGTACAAATAAATTTCAAATTGTTACAACAGTTCATACTGATTTGAAATTCTTCCTTCGAACGACTGTACTACTTCTTGAAATATAGAGGAGACCGGGATTCGTTGTAACAGTCACATCATAGACCTCATAATAGAGGTCTATGGTCACATTTCCTGAAAATGAATTTATGATACGTACTTGTTTGCAAGGCTACTGAGCTATGAACTACGTGGGGTAAGCTGTGACGGTTGTCACAACTAACCCTGTTAATGTTGTACGGCTGTTAAGGACAAACGAAAGGAAGTTCAGTTTTGTTTATTCTATCTGACAATTGGCGGTGGGGATCAGAGTAATGCTCTGGACAGACCAGTATACGGTTCCTTAAAAGGAAAACATTTCGGATGTTATCGATAAATGGATGAAAAATAACCATCAAGTACAATTGAGACCTAAGAAATCTTCCTTATTGTGAAAACGACCTTCTCCCTTAGTATAAATCCATCCAACATTCAAACCGGCAAGTATGTCTTCAAGAGATATGTTTACAGATGATCAATTTTTTCCATCGCCTGTAATTGTTTGTTTCACCGATGAAAAAGATGGTCACATTATCAAAATAGGTGTAGGACATGCTCTGCTACAGCCACATCTCTCTCTGTTGATGCTGAATTAGTCCAATATGCAAATGATCGAGTTGTGCCACACTCTGAAGCAGGGTTCATATGAAGCTCTACGGACAAAGAATGAAGTAGAAACTAACTGGACTGACTCCTGAACAGAATTTAGACCACTGCCACAGCTATACTGGACCATCAAACAGATCAACAGCATCAAACTGAAGCAAAATTTTATTTAGAGAATCACGTGACTCTTATTGATAGCTAAAGTTGGTGACATCTTCTAGTAACCAGCTGCAGCTGCAGCGAACGCATTGCTTCAAAACCAAGAAGTGACAACGTTTCTCAACGCATTCGTCTTGGCGTTCTTTGGCCTTTCTCGAAAGGAGGTCCCAGAAAACTAAGGGCGGAAGAAAAAGACTATTATCCTCCATGCTGATTGACATCTCAGTTAAACAAGTGTTAGAAAAAAAAACTATTGTAAGAAGGATGTAAAGCTATAAAAAATGTTAAAAGTGACAAAACCAGATCCTCATAGTGACAATGAAGACGGGTGTATTTGTCTTGTGTGTATAAAACCACTTTCTAATTACAAATTCCGAGACAAGTGGATCCACTGTATTGAGTGCAAGCAGTGAGCACACGATGCTTGCACTGCAGGTAAGTGGTTTTATATATGCCATAACTGTGACTCAGATGATGGTACTTTGGCAATGCTCACCCCCATTCGGCAATTGACGGAAGTAAAATTATTATTTCTTATACATATAGTGATCTTAAATGCAAATATAACTTTTTTAAAATCAAGGTAATTTAGAGATACTTTTTAAAGTATTAATGTGAATTTAATTGGACAGATTCTCTTAAAGTGGTTTATATTGTGAGTACAGCATGTATTGTAGAAATACTTGTTAATGTCACGACTGCCCCATTATGGGGTGTCACCGTGTATCTCGCAGAGCGTTTTATTAGTGACACGCCTCGGTACCACAGTGAGCAAGCTCGAGCACTGGGAATTTCCGGTAAAGTGAAGGAGATGAATATCATGGTGAAGAGACCACTGTAGAGTAAGGGATATTCCTTTTCGAGAAACACTCACCTTGGGATGTTATCCTTCGAAGGTATGGTTTGCGTACCGCAGGCTCCGTTCCTACTTAGAGAAACGGTCGCCGTGCGGGGGTTCAGAGAAGAAGGAGGAGAAATTGCTAAACCGCAAAATCCGTCCCTCACAAAGAGACAGTCTTCCGCAGGAATCTCTCTCTTCAGGTGCAGGGAAAATAAGTTACAAGATCGCACCATCCGCCCCTACTACAGAAACAATCTTCTGCAAGAATCTGACAGGTTTTTTTCTGTCATACCAGGCAAATAGGTAATTTTGTTAGAAAATGACAGACCCGGAGGGTTATTATTTTACATAAGATAAATTACATCGATCGTTGATATGCAAAATGTAATAAATGATTAAATATATAAATTTTGATGTGCTAGACTATCTCTTCACATGTAGTTTGTTATGTGTAATTTAAAACATGAAAAGTTATTTGTTTTACCACAATAATAATAATAATGAATTTAGACTCTAAAATAGTACAAGCACATGCGCCATCTCTTGGACTTCCTGGTGTGAGAATAGCGAAACTGTCACAAGTGCAGGTAAACAATGTACGGTGCAGGTACATGGCACTGTTACATGGGTAAGTTGTGACATACCGTAACACTTCGTTATGGATCTTTTTTTGCATCTACTGCCCTTAATATTGTAATATTTATCAAAACATAAATTCAGGAGGAAAGCTATATGTCTAGATTTATTGTTAGTAAATAACATAAACAGATAATAACTGGATAAATTACTGTAACAACAAACATAGACTGAGTGAAAAAGCTGCTGTACAATAACCTCAAACATCAGCAACTGAGATCAAACATCCATGACACCAGATCTCAGTACACAGAGAGGGAAATCGTTACAGAAAAGTGTTGTATACATAATGTTTTCATACAGTCCTTCATACTTCGGCTTCTGACTGATCTCTATTTGCAAACTACGGGCACAAAATTTTGTGATTACGTGCATAAAGGATGGAAGAACAGAATAAAGTGTTTTACTCAAAAAGATCACTAACTGGAAATGCCCTTCTTGCACCCAATCGTTCAATTTCTTATTTCTGAGAAACAAGAAAATAGCTTTTGGCTGGTTTCGGTCACCATTTTCAACAACCGAAGTACGTAATCTGATCACATTTTTTTTTTCACTACATGTAGTTAAAATCTTTAAGGTTGTAATGTAGCAATATTGTCCTGTAATCATAGATGTCCATTTGGTCTGACATCCCTTATTCCCAGAAATTTATGACAAATTTCTGTTTAAAACTTTATTCTTAAAGAAAAAAAAACTATATCCGTCTGCATGCAATGTAACCCTTGAATGGGTGATGTTTGTGTGTTTTAGCAACATTAGTTCTGGCCAACACTGTTTCATCTTGCAATGTTATGCTGTGTTATGAACCTCGTTCAGTTTGAACATTTTGCGTTTGTGCGAAGGTGCCTAGCAATAGAAATCTTCTTTTAGTTGTTTGTCCTTGGAAGTTTTGTACAACCGCAGGACAGCTCCATTCTGAACTTCTTTAGCAGTTAGAAAAACAAAAACAGAGTTGAAATTAACATTGCAATCAACACAGAGTGATATGTCCCTCCAATGCATAATATAATGATGCTTCGGACTATTGTTGAAGAAACCTTCTACTGCATTTGTTTTAATGTTATTGTCAAGACTGTGAAGCCGTTATAGCAAGACTGAGTAGAACAGTTCAAAGTATCACGAATGCTATTTGAATGCCATGTCATTCATGAATGCAGTTGTTCGGTAAATTTTATGCAACAAATGGACGAATTTTTAAAACGTGTCACGAGAAATGATGACTGATACAGAAGAGGAAAATATTTTTTATTGATGACATCTCAAAGCAAGAGGTGAAGAAGATCAGACAGGTATAGTAGATAATGTTAGAGCCCTATTTCATGAACATACCTTGCAAGTCTACACACTGTACATTTCCCATTCCAAAAATTGAAGCGTGTGAAGTAAAAGAGTTTCATGAATGACTGAAGAATCCAATAAGGAATGTTTGACAGTGCAAGCTTGCTGCATAAACTCACACAGAAATGAGAAGGTAAACAAGCACGTTAAGCGTTAACAGCTACGTTTGAATCTCATTCTTTACAGAGACACGCGTCAAACATTCATCGCTTCTTGCGGATTCTTTATATAGAGTGAGCGGAAAGAAATTAGTGGGTCGGTATTCTATCATCTAAAAGTTCTCATGAAATGAAGAAAAAAGTTCCTTTGGAAAAGTGTAAAAACGAGCGTATTTTCGAAGATAGTCTCGTCCGAACTAAGGACAGTCTCGTCATATATAACGTCATATCTCGACAAATAATGACGCAAGTCGTGTCTTTTTAGTAAGTCATAATCGAAATTATACTAACTACTTCTTTCTGCGCAAAGCTTATGCTTGACAAATGCAGCTTAGAGTGTATTTCTGTACATGCCTATTATTACATTGCAAACCCTTCAATTATAAACTTTGCTCACGTATATGTATTAGGTACACCTTAAATTATAATTTGGCTTACGTCATTATATGTCGAGATATGGTGTCATTTATGACGATGCCGTGCAGTTTTCAGACACCTGTAGCTCCGAAACTGCACTCTTTTTGCATTTCTTCAAATAAATTATTTTCTTTGTTTTGTGAGAAATTTTCTTCTGAATTCCCCATAAAACATTTTCACTCGTAGATCGAAAAATCTTGGGAAAATCCATGCCTCCACTCCTGTTCTAATCTGGCCCTGGACCTTCACTCGACCCATTCAGATCTTCGGGCAAGGATTGCTTCAGGGGGATCCAAGAACAGGATTAAGAGCAACATTAGGATAGGAACGTGGAAGTTGCAAACTTCATACCAGACGTCCGCTCTTCAAACGGTAATACGCGAGACTGAAAAGTACGGTCGGGACATACTAGCTATACAGGAAGTGCGGTGGCAGGGTCATGATAGCATTTGACGTGGTAATACACAGTCTACTACAGAGGGAACTCAGTCACACAATCTTGAAACAGGATTCTTCGTTAAGAACAGAATCTTTTCAGTAGGTGAGAATGTAGAGCTCGTGAACGAAAGACTATCCTATATTACGATACACACTCGATGGTGCAACACCGACCGAGGAAGCTGATGATAACGACACGATATCTATAACAATACATTTTACGATGAGCTAGATAGATTGTTTGACCGATTATACCGATGTATTATGCGAAAATTGTGTTGGTCGTCTTTAACGCAAAGGTAGGCAGGAAAAATAGTTTTAGACCTAATATAGGCAAATCAAATATTCACGAAAAGAGCAACAAAAATGGAGAAAGACTGATAACCTTCGCGATATCGATCTAGTGGTAAAGAGCACGTACTTTGAGCACAAAGATACACGCTAATACACATGGACATTTCCGGATGGGAAAACACATAAGGAGATCGAGCACGTATTAGTAGATAGATGAAGACATACTAACGTAATGGACATTAGGGCGTACAGAGGAGCGGAAGGTGACACAGACCATCAGTTAGTGATCGCAAAAATCAGCGGAAAGTTGTGTATCGTGAACAGGGAAAACAAAGATTCAAAACAATGGAAATTCGAAGTAAAACTGTTAGATAACTTGGGTGTAAAGGCAGATTACCAAATGGAAATCTCAAATAGGTTTGAAATCTTAGCCGACTTGAGTGATAATGAAGACGACATTAGTAATAAATGAAATTGATGAAAAAGATGTGGGAGGCATCTCGTGACAATGTGAATGGCGCAGAAAAAAAAACGTGATGGGGAGAAAAACGACAGAAAAATAAGCCTTGATTTGATCATGAATGGATTAAGCTTCATAAGGAACGGAAACAAGCAAGACAGCGATTGCTATACAATAAAACATAAGCAAATGCAAACCACAACAGTAATGCGAAACTTAACTTCAGGAGACAGAGGAAAACGGTAAAACAAACAACATCCGAGACCTATACAAAGTGGTAAATTCTTTAAGAAAAGGTTACCAGCCGAGGTTAGGGATGATTAGAAACGAACGTAGAGATCTTCAGGCAGATCCGACTAAAATTCTCGATGGATGGGAAAGCTATATCGACAAGCTTCTTAATGTACATACCGGAGAACCGTGGATACCCGAGCCTACGGAGATCGAGGTCGAAAATTCGATAAAGAAATTTGAAATTTTCAAATCACCAGGAATAGACACCATCCGAGTCGAATTATTTAAAGTGCAAGGAACGGCACTAGCAAAGGAACTACATAAATTGATAAGTGTTGCATGGAGAAAGCAGGAACTTCCAAAGGAATGGAAAACCTCAATAATAGTACCGTTTATAAAAAAGGCGATAAATCGGACTGTAATAATTAGCGCGGAATCTCTTTAAACCCAGCATATTACAAAGTATTGAGAATTATTCTGTATACACCAAGTATATATGTAAACGAAGTAGTTGGGGACCACCAATGTGGATTTAGAAAAAATAGTTCTACGCTAGATAAGATTTTTGCCTTGGGACAAAAATTACAGGAGAAGTGGGAATACAATGTGACAGTTCACCAGATCTTATTGGATTTTAAGAAAGTGCATGACTGTATGAAAAAAAAAAAGAAAGAAGGAATACAGTAATCTGGTACAATTTGGAACTCCGAAAAAAACTTGCCAAGCTAGTAAAGATGTGTCTCATAAATAGAATACATGTATGTAATAATATGTCAGATAGTTTTGAGATTCGCAATAGATTGAAACAGCGTGATGCCTTGTTACCAGTACTGTTTAATTTTGCGTTAGAATATGCAATTTTAAATAAAAGAGGACAAAAAGAACTAACATTAAATGGCTTAAACCAAATGTTCATATACGCGGATGATGTAGATTTAATAGGAGGTGATATAGATACACTACAAAATAACACCGATGTTTTAGCTGAAGCTTCCAATGAGATATGTCTACATGTGAATATAGAGAAAGCGAAATACATGATAACAAGCAGGAACACAGAGGACGAAGGAAATATATTACATAACAATGTGAATGAGAACATAGAGAAAGCAAATAAACGTACATACTTGCAAGGATACATATCTAGCAGGAACGAGGTCACTGAAGAAATAAACAGTCGCTTACAACATCAGGCAATGCATGTTTCTATTCAATCCAGAACAGTGGCGTAACTGGAGACTTGTAAGCCCCTGGCAAACTCATGGTGCCCCCTATTTTGATTTCTAACTGACATCCTTATAAATTTATACTATCTGAATTATTTTTATAGCCCACATATTAAAAATATACACTGTCAGATAAATTATGAGTAGATCAAAGCTGTATAAACGCTCAGAAAACTGTATGAAACGAAGCAATTTTTCACTATAGAGAAACTAGTTCACTGATTATTGTCATTGTTGATACCAGACCCCGTTCCCATTTAAGAAAATCAAACGAGATTCAATATGGCGGACTTCAAGATGGCGGCCATGAAGAACATACCCTCCAGCAGGTAGCGCCTTCCACTCAGTAGCCATTACTATGTATTTGCTTTCCATTTCTTTCAGCAATTTTATAAAATAAGGATGTTCCCACACATTTTGACTACTTTCCACAGACATAATTTGACTCTTATACAGTCGATACCTCTCAAAATAATTTTGCTCCAGTGGTCAAAATTTGCATGCGCACATACTTTGAATTCTAATCATGATGGAATAATAAAAAAACTATGTAATTCTTTTCTGTCGCATGAGTATGATCGCTTGTAAGAATATTCCACCTCTTGATGCTGTGAGCAGAAATACTTGCAAGCGTCCGACTATATGAAATAATAATAGTAATGTACATAAATTGTGTGTCGCTTAACATTTCATATTTTCATTTGAACATCTTTGTAAACACCATTCGTGTTGTTAAGCAGCTTCACTGTAATCCAATTACAAAACGTGGAATGTCTAAAAAATTGGTGGGAGGGGGAAATTATTGGTATCCTTTGATTTGTCATATTTTAAGCTTCAATATTAGCCTCAATATCGCCTCATTATTTAATCTTAAAAATCTTAAAAAAGAAAATTCATTCACGGGTAAGAAGCCTGCAAAATATATTATGTCTTAAGTGTGGACATAATACGTTTTGTCGTTCAGCCACTCATTCCTCAACAGATTCTCCGGTTCTTACCTCTTTTGTTCTCGTACTCCTTTCGCGAACAACAGCCATCATTTTTAGGACGCATCAGTCCCATCAACACTAACACTTCACAAAATTGAATGTTCCAGACGGGTATGCTGGAAGCTCCTTCTCAACATGTTTGAATTATGACATGCTCTAAATGGGTTTGTGAGCTTCTAGGACAGAACCTAAAGTAAGCTCAGACCCCACTATTCAATGAAGGCCCACCGGGCCGGATATGAACTCGGGACTACGCGCACATTTGGTTAACCTAGAGTACGCTTCTTCTACGTGTACTAATCGTTCTTAGCATCACCGTTTTATGAATCAGTTTTGGAATACGAAATACATTTTTTGTTGGAAGTCTGCGAAGTGAAACGCAAAGTGAAGTGACTTCATGCATTTTTAAAGGCTGTGACATGATATTACGATTGTATAAAATATCAGTGATCTGTCCGTAAATGTTATTTTGGTTTTGCATTTTAGAAAGTGATTAATTCATTAAGATTTTGTGTTATTACCGTGCCTTATTTCGTAAATTATTAAGAGATATTACAAAAACATCTTTTCACTCTTGTTTAGTGCCAGAAGTTGCATAATTCTATAAATTGAGAACTCGTCACTGAGGAAGTTGACAATTACTACAGACCATTTGTTGAACGTGAATTATTATTTATGGCCTTTAGCAGATATGTCAACATAGAGAAGTTCGAATGCGGGAGAGTTGCCAATCTTGAAGGAAAAAATGCGGGAGCTTGCTGAGAAACTAAAAAAACAAAAACAAAACATGCTAAAGAGTTACAACACAAACATTAAACCACAGAACACAGACGTTGAACCTTCTAAACCACACAATCTCTCACGCATTTTGCGTGATATTTGACATGTCTGCCTTTAGTTACTCATCTCTGGTTCAGTTCGGGATAGGATAGGGGAAACGACGCAGCGAGGAGTCGGGTAGGACCTATTGGAATGTTAGATTAGATTTATTTTCGTTCTGTTGACCATTACAATACTTGTGCAAAAGGGATTGTACATCATGGTATAGAACACGTCACAAGGTACATGTCCATATTTACGATAAAATAGGTTACAAATTCATACAAAACAAAACAAAAGAAAATCGTGTAAACAGAGAAATGATAATATACATTTTTTTACATCGAAATACATGGTGGCATTAATTTATAATTAGTATATAATATATCTTTATGGTCGATATATAATTAGATTAAGCTGCAAGTAAAGAAAAATGATGAACAGAACTAAAATAAACTGTCACTGTAGAACTCATCCATGTTGTAATAGGCTTTTTGAGTCATTAACGTTTTTATTTGTCTTAAGAACAGGTGTTAACTTTCAATGTTCCTAATTTTTTCCGATAGGTGATTAAATAACTTCGTACCTACGTAAATTGGGGATTTTTCAAATAATATTGTGCGATGGGAGGGAAAATATATTTTATTTTTATTCCTCGTGTCATGGTTATGTAGATCCGAATGTAGTACTACTTCATGCAGGTTGAATTTCAGAAGCATTAGAATTTCGTACATGTAAATGCTTGGCACAGTCAGAAGCTTAAGATCGCGAAAAATGTTTCTGCAACTGTATCGGTATGGCGTATTCGTGATAATTCTAATAAGTTTTTTTTTTTGGTAATCTGAAAATTTTTAGAAGCTCATTAGAGGACCCCCCAAAATGAAATTCCATATTTGACACGGGAAAAAGAAAGCAGCATAATATAGGGAGAGAAGGACATCTTTTTCTAAGATGTGAGTAAATGATCTAAACATGGATATTACTGATGAAAGGGTGCTGCAAAGGTCTGATATACGTGTTTTCCAATTTAGTTTTTTTTATCTATAATTAACCCTAAAAACTTAATTTGTTTTACACATTCAGAATTTTTGTTGTTAATGATTAAGTTTAGATAAGATGGTATCACCGAGTTACTTGAATGAAAATACATACATTTTGTTTTTTCGCTATTCAGTATTAAATTGTTATGATGAAACCAATTTTCAAGCTTATCGGTTGTGTCGCTGATTGCACCCTGTAGTTCTTCATTACTCCTACTTTTCAGTATGACATTTGTGTCATCTGCATATAAGATTGTTTTACATTTGTCATTGTTAGATGGCAGATCATTGATGTAGATAAGGAACAGCAGCGGGCCAAGGACTAAGCCCAGGGGTACACCTACATTGACAGCATACTAATTAGAGGCGACTTTATGTACATAGTTAGACTTTTCATCACAATGTGAAATTTCGACATATTCATAATTTGATATCTGCCATGAATGTAAGTGGAAAACTATTCGTTTGCGATGCCTCTTACACCATACCTGTAAAGCTTAGATAATAGGAGGGCATGGTCTAGTGAGTCGAATGCCTTGTTCAGATCGCAGAAGATGGAAAATGGATAGTTTTTGTGGTGTATCGAAGGTACATCTAGAAATTTATAAATTGCAGTAGTTGTCGATATTTTCTTGAGAAAACCATGCTGTGCATTTGATATTACTATCCTCCTTGTCTCTGGTGTATTAAACATGACACATGTTGAGAATTCACATTCTATTTCCATACAGATCTTGTAAAACAAACTGTTGATTAGTCAAAATACAGAAAGAAAAGTAGGTCAATGCAGAGACCGGGAATCGAAGCCGCATCCTCCAGTTACATGTTGCATGCCAGCGCCCATGGGCGGATTTATGGCAAGGCATTGTCCCCAGTCATTTCAGAATGACTTTAAATGTTTCATTCTAAACGATAGATTTTAAAGTGATTGCCCTCAAATCTCTCTGGTCCCCCCTTCCCACAAGGGACTATCCTAAATCCGCCCATGGTCAGTGGTGTTCTACCATTGAACTGTTGCCGCGACAACCGATTTTTCTTGCATATTGAATAATATTCTAACTTGGAATTCCAGAAAGATTCCTCAATTAAAATCTTCACATGGAGAGAAGTGCTTTGGTATTGTAATTGTATATCAGCAGTGATTGAATAGTTCAGCTAAGGTCAGAGGAATATCAAATATGTAGAGAAGTAGATCCTTGCGGCGATAGTTCGATGGTAGAAAGCCGCTCACTTGGCATGCAACTAGGATACTCGGATTTGATTCCTAGTCAGTACAGTGTCTGACTTATCGCTGCATTTTTAATATGTTACCGTGTACTTGTCATTTGTGTAAAGGAAGTTAACATATCGAGTAGTATTGTCTTTAATGCGGGTTTTATTAACCTTAGCCTATTTATTTATTTTTAAATACATTTAATATTTTCGTAAATTCCCATTTCTTGTTAAATGGGAGCAGATGTGCATGCAGAACTGTATTAATTTCTTCTGGCAGAATCGTGTTATGAAGTATTTATTAGTAGTTACTTTGAGTTAATGTTGTTCATTTGACAGTAACACAGAATAATGAAATACAATTTATTACATTAGGGACCGGATATTTATGAGCTCAAATGATCAAAAAGTATAAATTCGTTTAAAAACGTAAAAACATGCTTAAATTTTTAAAATATGTTTTTTAAACGAACAAAAAATGGCAAATTTAGAAACAACTGAGTACCAGGTGCGCAAATATGAAACCGGAATTTATGTACAGAAAAGACAGTGATTGGATGTCAATGTTGAGAACTATTTTATTCGAAGTATTGACCATCGCTAGCGATACATTTCTGCCATCGTTCCGGCAATGTGTGGATGCCAGACCAAAAAACTGTGCCTCTTGTGCTGCAAACCAGTCATCAAACCATTTTCGTAAGATGTGAAGGGCTGGTCAGCAAGTGTGTGTCCCATGGATGCAAATAAGTGAAAATCGGAAGGCGCCAAGTCTGGTGAGTAAGCCGCATGCGGAAGGATTTCCCAGCCAAAATTCGCAATCCTTTCCTTGCCTGGTTTCGCTGTGTGGGAGGGTTCAATATCGTGAAGCACAATCACTTTATGTTGTCTTTGGTCATATTCTGGTTGTTTTTCACGCAAAGCTTGATGCAAATCGATAATTTGTTGTCGGTAACGTTGGGTATTAACGGTTTCGTCAGGTTTCAGCAGTTCATAATAGATCACTCCCTTCTGATCCCACCAAACACAAAGCATTGTCTTCCATCCATAGCGATTTGGTCTTGCAGTCGATGTCGCCGGTTCTCCTGGAGTTACATATGATCTTTTACGCTTAGGATTCTCGAAATAGATCCACTTTTCGTCACCAGTCACAATTCGATGGAGAAATGATTTTCTTTTGTACCTGGCGAGCAGAATTTCGCAAGTGGTTTTTCGGTTTTCCTGCTGTCGTTCAGTTAATGCATGTTGAACCAATTTTCCCACCTTCTGAATCTTGCCCATGGCTTTTAAACGTATGGAAACTACTTCTCGTGTCACATTTAATTGATCCGCGAGTTGCTGTTGCGTTTCAGCGTCATCCTCATCCAACAAAGCTTGCAATTCGCTGTCTGCAAACTTTTTCGGTGGTCTTCCACGTTCTTCGTTTCTCATGTCAAAATCGTCACTTTTAAATTTTGTAAACACTGTGACTTACTAAGAGCATGATCACCGTAAGCTTCGACAAGCATGCGATGCGCTTCTGCAGCAGTTTGCTTCAAATGGTAACAAAAATGAATGTTGTCCGCACATCGTAGTTTGTAGGTACAAATTGCGCCATGTTCAACGCTATTAAACACTACACTATGACATTAAATTTGTCTGGTTGTGAGTTGCAAATAGTTAACAGCAGTCAAAACAAGCAAGTGGCGCCAAGGACGCAGTTTTACGGTAACCACTGTGACAGCTAACGCCGTCTATGCACAAATTCCGGTTTCATATTTACACACCTGGTACGTAGCAAATATTATACTATGTGCTACATTTACGTTAGTGTTATACGAAAGATAATGCGCATAATTATTTATATTAATGTGGTATCATGTTCAAATCAAATTTGGCTGTTTTAGAGCATATTGCAAGGTTGTTTAAAAATTGAAATAAGTTTTGCAAACTACTTATAAGTATGCTATTTATTTATTTAACCATTTCCAGATACAGCCCAATTTAGGTCATTTTACACTGGATATTAACATAATAAAAATGGGTAGGATTTTGGGAAAGATCTGGTGAGTAAGCATCTAAGCATTTCTCTCTGTTGTTACTGAAGAAAACCAGGGAAAATCTCAATCAGGATGGCCGGAACCGGGAATCAATTCCGGTTCCTCTCGATTACAAGGCGAGCACTCTACACCGACTGCTCTACTTCTCCCCAGCATTAACGACACTTTGCATTTTCAGATTTTGAAATAGAAAGAAATGTCAAACACACTTTACACTGATTTACAAACAAAGGCTGATTCATATTAAATATTTAAGTTTGCTCTACTCGTCTACATTTTGAAACATATTGTAGATATTAGTATTACGTTATTTAATCGGGATCCAAGTTTCTGATCAGAGTATTCAACATTCCTGGCGAATTTCAAGCCCATAATTTTAAATACTTATCAGATATTCATCATTTCCAACGTGGGTACTTCTTTCTTTGGAGAAGTTTGTTGCCGTTCGTAATGACAATTACTTATGAGTGAGTCACCATAATAATCTTTTCAATCAAATTCCAACCTGCCAGACAAGGTTTCTGTGCAAGTCAATGAACACTGATTAACAAGAATATAGGCGCCTTTGGCGATTATTGAGATATCAACTGAATTCCAAACATGTGTACAATACTTTCCTTCAGGTGACTTGTAACAGGTAGTGACTAGTGGGAACTGGGAACAATAAAACTTTATCCTTGGACGCCTGCTGGGATGCTTCAAATCATCTCATAATGGGGTCATTACTTACCAAATAAAGTTAGTAACAGCATATTGAAGAAGAGCTTGGAAGGAAGACGTCTCGTCATTAGCTCTGTGTTTCATGAAGAATGCAGATATAGATGTGAACTAAATTGTCACAGAGGTGTTGATAATTTCACTCATTATTGACAAATATTGCTATGAGCTTAATTCTAATTTAAGTTTAATATCACGCTTTTCTTCTCTAGCTAACATTCCCTACTGCAGTTCATTTTTTAAAAAGAAATCAGTAGCTGATTTGCCCACCCGTTGGTGCGGGAGAATAAAATATGTTGACAATAGACATCGGGATCGTAACCCAGATAGCACCCAAGTTTGTACGAGGCTTGGCATTGCAAGTTTGCACATAGTTTAGCATTACAAGGCTACACACTTGTTACAATCTTGCAGTAAACTGGCTAGTTGACCGATTCTAAACTTGCTACAAACCTGGAAAGCCAAACCTGCCTCAAACTTGTATTTGCAAACATCAAGCCCGTGGCGAAAAAAGATTTCTAAAGTCTAGAGTAGGGATGGCCACATTTTCCGGAAAAACGGAAAATATTTTTTCCGGAAGCCGGAAAATTAGAAACGTAAGACGGAAAAACGAAAGGTGGAAAATTTACAGAAAGTGAAAATGAAAATTTTACGGAAAACAAAACAGGTTAGACCTTTATCTCAAAGAGGTTTATTGCATTTTACTTTCAACCCACACAAGTACCAATTTCTTCAGTGTTGGCAACCTAAATATATTTTTCAAATGTTTTCTGTACCATTGGAAGTATATACGAGGGAGTTGCCAAGCACTTTAAAATATATTTTTCCTTCATAATTATGTAAACTCTGGTTTAATTTCAACTAAACTTGGTACACATAATGACTTACAATCTGGAAAGAAATACTGGAGAGAGTAAGAAATCCCTAGGAGTGGGGGTTGGGAGGGGTGACATTTTAAAAGTAATCGAAAATG
>JAGDQP010010350.1:0-19423 GCA_022664845.1 Lepisma saccharinum
TCATTCAGATTGGAACCCATATTTTTTAATGGCTGTAATAAGTTGTTTATTAATTCTAACAGATTCTATTTCTAACTATTTCTTCAAGTTTCGAAATAAATTCTGGATGTTATTTTACTTGCTCTTCCCGGAAAAATGACTAGGATACAGTTCTGTTATTAGCAGTATTATTTACACGTACTTTTGTAAAGATGAATGTGATTTTTTAAATACCCGCAGAGAAATGGAAAATTGATTGCCTCAGTTGCAGGAAAGCCGTTTGACATTAGAACTGAAACGAACACAGAACAAACTTACTTCGGTCTAATATCAAGTCATTTCACAAAAAAAAAAAAAAAAAAAAAAATCATTCGGATTATTAACTTGCTAAACGAGCTGGTGAGCTTCTAAGGACGGAACTTACAGCTTTGGTAAAGTGGGGTCCGAGCCACTCCGTTCAATAGACTCCGGCGGGAATTAAAACCGTGGCGACGCGCATAGAAAGCGAGCGCTGCAAACCTTTCGACCACCTCAAGGTCTTCATTTGAATTTGAATTTCAGCTTATTTATGACCTTTAGGATCCTATGTCTCAGGAAAGGGACAGTGTAAGGGAAAGTACGCAGGAAGAAGTCACCGAGGGCCGATGTTCAAGGAATCTCGACGTTTGCCTGGTGGGACAACCCTGGAAGAATATTAGTCAGGAT
Source organism: Lepisma saccharinum (assembly GCA_022664845.1). Taxonomy (NCBI): domain Eukaryota; kingdom Metazoa; phylum Arthropoda; class Insecta; order Zygentoma; family Lepismatidae; genus Lepisma; species Lepisma saccharinum. The sequence continues at coordinate 685 of JAGDQP010010350.1, forward strand.
GGTCGGTCGCTGATATCAAACCCAAGGACTCCTACCTGTTTCGCTTATTACTGTTTCGTCTACTGGACTCCCAGCGATATTTATCGCAATTCCTACGTTATCGGGATTGTAGGTGAAACAGGAATTAGTGTCAAAATGAAGGGACATTTCTTTCGGGCGTGAATTTTTTCTTGTGATAGAGCATAGAGAAAGCACATTCTGTACATTTATTTCAACAGGTCATTTTGCAATCATCACATCCCTCATCATACCCAATACACTATTACATAATTTGGTGCCTCTGAAATTGAATGTTTAATATTAATCGAGTATCTTGATTGACAGATTGAATTTTAATTCTGTTGCACTGTGCATGAATCCCATAACCATCACAGAAGCTGTTCCAAAAAAAGATCAAGATTTTTTATTTCAGTGTAGGTAATAGACTAGTATAGAGTTAAGATATGTTAGTAACTTTGTTTTTTCAATGTTCATTTCAGAATTGTCCGACGAAAGCAGAGGCACGGCGTAGTGCAGCTAAAATCGCCCTAATGAACTCTGTGTTCAACGAACATCCGTCCAGAAGAATCTCGGATGACTTCATCGAAAAGGCCGTGGCGGAGGCGAGGGCATCCTTCAAGGTGAGAGAATATCACACATACATACATATATATATATACAACACCTCAACGCAATAATTTTTGAACACACCTTCAACATTTACATTTATTAAAAGAGTGAGTAATCGAGACACACATACATGGACAGTCCTGTCCGCTCTCGCACAACACAATATTTATTGGTATCTTCTTAAAAGATTGTTATCATTATGCCGCTTTGCTTACCTTTGCATCTTTTGAAAATTCAGAAGAATATACCCTTTAACAAAAGGAAAGAAATTTATGCAGTCTTAACATTGAAGTATTATGGCTTAGAGGAGTCACATGGGATGACTCACAGCTACACCATTGATGTAGCAACTGTGTATCTCATCTGATGATTTTAAATTCGTTTGATTCATTATCGTGTTATTCCCCATTATTCTATATGAATGACGACGAATTTCTCGTCTAAAATAAACTTTTTGCAATGCTAAAGAAAATCAGCTGTTCTCGATAAACCATAAAATATTCGTGAAAGTAAAATATGAGTCAAATTTGATTTATGTCAAGAAGATGGATACTAGGATGTAATGTGTGATATCATTCGGACAGTGTTGCCAACCATATATTATTTTTAATTATCACTACACCACTTTATCTAATATTCGGTATATTCCTAGTGATGTTAAAAGTTCAAAATATTTATTATTCTTATATATTATTGATAGTTGGCAACGCTGCATTCTATACTTAACATGTTTATAATTACTAAGAGAACTAAAATATTCAATAAACTGACGTAACGCTATTTAAAAATAAACTTTATAGCAGTCGGAAACAATGAATCAAATTGCATCTCATTGTAATTTCTAATATCCATTCTCTTGTTTAAAATGGACTCCAAAGCAAGATATTTTTAATTTCACGCAGGGTTTAAATTTATCAGAGTCGATTTTGGGTTCAAAGTTGTATCCCCTGAATCTCAAAAAGAGAGCGATTACAGACCGAAGGTTATAGACCTAATGGACTTTTCTTCCTTTCTCTTTCAAAAATTCTTCTGCCAAGTGGGTTCCAAAAGTCACAGCACACTCTGTATATTGCAAGCCATTGTTTGTTACTTTTCGGTGTGTCGGTAGCGGTGGTGATGTGTGCACAATCTTGGGCAAGTCGCTCGGTGAAAGACTGAAATTCCGACTTGGACATATAGTCTACTTTTTAATGGAATAGCTTTATTTGCTTTAATGTTTTGGTTGAGCAGGCATGTATAATCTAAGTCTATTACATATCTGATTGATGACTTCCTCTGCTATCATTCTTCCGGGAAAAGGACGGGATAGATATGAGCCAGGACCTTTGTTGATATAACGTCATGGCGTTCGCCTGGTAAAACTGAGGAAAATTGTAGAAAAAATCTAATCAAGCTGGCCAGCAGCTGAGGTTGGGTAATGGCTTATTGCATCGGGAGTGGCCGAAGTCAGCAGCTACCCAGATAGCACCCAAACTTGGAGCAAGTTTGTACGACGCTTGACATTACAAGTCTGCAAACTTTCTACATTCTTGCAGCAAAGTTGCTAGTTGTCAGAGGTTTGTTGCTACAAACCTTTCACGCGAAATTTGCTACAAACATGTCTTGTTAAACATCAAGCCTGTGGCAAAAAAAAAAATCAACTGTCTGCAGTTGGGCTCCAACCTGGAATCTTCAGTTTTGTTTGTTGTCCGTCACTCTAACCACTACTTTCTACCACGCCACTCCTGACTGTCTTCTATTTTACTAGTCCTTCTATGTTACGAGGACAGTTTCTGAAGTAAATGCATGCATATCGTCTGAAATTCAAAAATGTGAAAGCTTATTGATCCTGTTTTAGAGCTATGAAGCCTGCTTTGTTAATTTATCACAAGCGAGCTTTTCAGGAAAATCATAATGATGTACGGGATACTTGACTACTCGGGTCGATGCTACATTGCGTTTTTGGTCTTTGTATTGCATATAATGAAAGAAAAGGATAATTATCTAACTTGAATTGTTTAACTTATTTTCGGGACATGCGTACAAATTTGAAAATGATGTAGAATGTTGCAAAATACAAAAGGAAGGAAAGGGGAGCAAATATTTATAAGTACGAACAAAAAGAAGATGTTAAAAAAATAAGATTTTTTTTTATGGAACCCCGGCGTTTCAGTTAGTAATCCAGCAAAAACAATCACTGTTAGTTTATCACTGTGAGGAAAATTCAAGGCTAGTCCGAACTTGGTATAAACTAGCATGCTATCTGGGAAATAGGCAGCCAGTTTGTTTGAGAAACGGCATTGAGCCGAACAATAAAGCACACTCATTATGATTCTCCTGAGATGACTTGCTTGTGAAAAATTAACGAATCAGCTTTCTTCATAGCTCTAAACACAGGATCAATAAGCTTTCCCAGTTTCGAATTTAAACCTATAGCCCTATGCATGCATTATTTCAGAAACGGTCCTCGTATCATAAAAGGACTAGTAAAATGTACTTCATTGAGGAGAAGAATCGTGTAGTGGTGGTTAGAGTGACGGACAACAAACAAATGTGAAGATTCTGGCTTCGTACCCCACTGCAGACAATAGAAATCTTATTCCGCCACAGACTCGATATTTGGTCTAGAAACTTTTTTTTTTTTTTTTTACGTTTGTAGCATGTTTGACCTGAAAGGTGTGTAGCAAGTTTGGCGTTCAAAGCTTGTCGCAAAATTTGCCACTTGTCAACTAGTAACTTTGCTGCAAGGTTGTAGCAAGTTTGCAGCCTTGCAATCCCAAACTTGTTGCAGGTTTACTGCGCTATCTAATAGTTGATCAGAAGTACAAAGTTTACGTACGATGGAAGTATAGTGAGAAGAATAGTAATTTAATGTAATGAGTAATTGGAAAGTATTCAGGCGTGGTGCGTGAATGACAACTAAGATACAAATTCTTAAGTAAATAGAGTTATTTAGAGACGTACGGTATATGCATAACGTAATTCGCAGGCATAAAATCTATATTCTGCGATCCAGATAGGACAGAACGGGATAGATTCATTGCGTTCTAGTGGTTATTTTTGGTTAGTTCGGATAAACACTGAAAAGGTAACTCGTGTTCCGTTCACGCCGATCTTCCTTACTAGTTTCCTTCAGTTCCACCACAGGAATGCCGGAATAGAACCTAGAATATACATCCTAGCCGGCACTTCCCTCTTTCTTCTCGGACGTCAATACGAAAAAGAATTAGACATGACAATCTTCAGGTGCTATTAAAGCCAGAAATTCAAAGATTCAACGGGCAAGGATGGTGCAATTATTTTTGCACTACACGTGAAGAAGTTAAATGAACTGGATAGAGCAGGTCTTGTAGTATCATTTCGTAGTCTCATTCCTTTTCTATTTTAACGTGGTTGAAAAAGAAGAAAAAGAAGGAAGTCTTCTCTTTCGCCCTTTTGGAATACCAAAGTCATCATCGTTTTTGACGAGATTACTTAACATATTTTCCCAATAGCATTTCCGTGCACTCTCATTATAATGAAAACAAGTTCTCGAGAAGATGCAACTGGGATGGCATAAAAATGACGTCATGATGCAAATGGCAGTTTTCTTTTTTAAAATTTTTGTTTTCGTTTCCTACTTGCAGTATAATTTGATAAACCTTCATTTTTTTCTTTCTTTTTTTTTTATTCTACTTTGTTTGAAGCCTGAGTGTTCGTGTGTAACTCGTTGTCTTTGTAGCAATAAGGCAATTAGTGGCGTGTTATGTTCAATGCAAGCCTTAATTACGTACTAAACATTAACAGACAATGAATATTTTATATTGCAGTGTGTTACTGTGATGGGTTCAAAATCCGTTAACGCCATGCCGACATTACAAATATTCCAATAATAATGGCTAAAAATATAAATCTAACATTCCATAAGGGAGGGGAAAAATCTCTGTACGTTCCTTTTGGGTCTAAGCATGTAAGCGAGGTGTGAATATTGCACTTAATGGGCCATTAATTGGCCTTGTGCTACAACGTCGGTGACTGCTGATTCTGGGGTCTCAGGTTCGATTCTCAGCTCTGCCAATGGATTTTTTCCGAAGCTAGAGGGTCTGGAACGATGCCTACCTAGCATCAAGATGTAATTGGAAGCTGCTGTGAATAAAAGACAGTGGCGATCACAGCTAGAGTTTGGAGTATCCTCTCCCAACACGTCTGGTCAGCGATGGGAGCAGTATACTAACTCCTCACTTCGAGAGAGGCCTCATCCAGTAATGGCCTCATTCTGGCATTATTGAGAAACCAAACACACACACACAAAAGTTTAATTTGAACATGACTCGTGAAGCGTCTGAAACGCAATAAAAATACAAATTTCAGTTACGATAAAGAAACGCGTTTTGCTAGAGATGAACAGAACAAAATCAAAATGCTCCTCTTTTGTTTTTAAGCCACAAAGCAAGGCATTAATTCCGAGAGAAATTCAATCTTACTTTCGAAATTTTACTTCGGTGAAACAGTTTTAAAAAATTAATCATGAAGGTTACTTATGTTGTTTCGAGACACCTTATACATACTACGGAACTAGAATTACGTTTATAAGTGTTGTTGTTGATTTCTAAAAAAAAAACAAGTTAAGATCTCCGTATGCATTCTCTACACATCAATGTTTTCTTCCATACGTGAAAAGGTTTGATAACTCGAAGCAGATTTAAAGCCTCATTTTAGAGATGGTACCTAAATCGAATTCTTTGTCTCGATCTCAGCAACAGAGATGTGCATCCTTAAAGCAAGAGAAGACTATAAATATGTACTTCTGTCAAACTGTTTCTTTGTTTACATTTCTATATTTTGGGCTTTGAAACAGTTTTAAGAACTCAAAAATTTCAAAACGATTTAGAAAAATGAAACTCGGAAAATTGTTGTGAGAACAGTTTTGAGAACCCATATTAAAGCTTTTGATATTTTACGTTTTCCAAAATTTGTTTTCTTTCAAAACTCATTTTTAACATTACTATGTACATACGTACTTGCCTCCATATCCAACACATGGATAGATTAAACTTACAAGAAGACATCCCGTTCTATCTTGATATTGAGAAATATCAAAGCTCGAATATCTTAACTGTTCTGTGTGACCAGAGACCTGCATAATGTATATCGACTCCAGAAGATAAGGGATATAAGTGACATTTATGAATAAAAAAAAGTTCGAGGTAATCTTTGTACAAAAAATATGACAGTTTTGTGTCACATACTTCGGGTTATATATAAAAGGTTACCTCGAACTTGTATTATTCGTCAATGTCACTTGCATCTCTTAGCTTCTGGAGTCCGACATATATCATTGTAAAATATTTAAATATGTTGAGATCCATCATGTAACTGGTTCCCATGAAATAAATAAGAACTGTTCACTTAGGACCTATTACATTTATAAAAGAAAAACTACACATTTTGCACATTTTCACACATAAAATGAGTCAAATTTAGTTCTTTTCTGTGCACTAAAAATGTACAAAGGTGTGAACAACAGTTCTGGATCCCTAGAGGGTGTAGGGTCAGAACCCGGGTCGATTGAATGATAGTTTCTTGCCTTAACGAACTGAACCATGAAGTCGTAGTACAATCGGCATGTTTATTCGTTATACCGTAGATTCACGAAGTTCGATGTAAGAGGAAGTGGGGGATACTATTCTTAACACTCCCCCCATTTCTGCCCTACACCGCGAACTATAACATTCCTTCCGTGAGAGACAGCGACAGAAATTGTGATACAACTCTTCAATTTTACTTGCCTCGGAAAAAGAAAATGAATTGCTTTAGTTTTTATTATCATTGGCGGAATGAAATACGGACAAAGAAGAGATGTTTGTAAATCAATTTTACTTTGTAATTGATTTAGGACAACCATTCCAATTAGTTCCTCTCTTCACAAATATTCTCTAAGAAAATAATTAACACAAACATAACTTTAAAAAAACAAACAAAATCCACGATTCTTTCTCTGAATCGCTACTTGAATAATATGAACATTTCTTAAATTGAGACCACTAGAACTTCTTACACAATTTCAACTCAAGACAAACAAAAATACGGTATAAAACAGGGATTTGCATATAAATGTGTTTTTTAGATTCTTACAAGAAACAAGAAAAGTTGTTTCGTCCCTCAAGAAGAAATTCCAAACAAAGATGTAAAAAAGAAAAAAAAAACTATTTTAATTCTGTGTCCAGATCTTCTTCTTGTTATGCCGGATCAACTAACAACATCCGTTGTAAAATTAAGTAACTACATTTGATCCAAATTTTTCTTGACATTTATAGCTTGTCTTTTCTCTTAAATGTTTTAAAATATGGAACCCATCAGAGTCAAGGTAATAGCAAGTCAGTAATAATATTTCTGCGATCTGCTTTGTACTTCCATTTCGGTTACTAATTTAATTATCTTGTGATGACCAAATAAAATACTACATATTTTTTTCCCCTACAGGAATGTTGATCATTAGGATATTCAATAACAAATGTCGGATGGGTATTCGTGGATCAAACGAAAGTGACGGAAACAATAATTGATATTCAGCTGCTGAGCTCAGGTTCAAGTTTATGGTTCAATACAGGGTTGCTAGTCTTCACTAGAAATTTTAGTTGAAATAATTGTGCTTTTAAATGTGTCTAGACATAGTCACTACAATTATTCTAGTGTCGTGGAAATGATGACAGGTTCTTGGAAACAAATTTAGTTTCCTCCATTCGTACCCACACGTCACACTCTCTGTACATATTAGGATTATTCCTTGAGGGATATGGAATATGTCTACAATACCTCAGGAATTTTGGGGCTCATACATGGACTATAGGTATGTCCGCCTTGAGAAAGTTTTAGGGATATTCTTTTACCAACTTACCTTAGCTTTAAAAGAAATCTACAAAATTTTAATCCTTATAGCGTTAAGTTACGAGATAAAGTTTTGTTATATTCATATATATTATTAATCTCTGGGGAAATATTACGAATATTACATCAATATTCCTTCATTATACCAGACACATTTCCAATGTTCCAGAAATATCTCTGGAATGCTGGGATATCCAAAATGACCATATTTCTGGAACACAGTGTGGTGTATCTACTAGTCTTGCGCTTCTCTTTTGTCATCTACGATACCGTATTACTTTTCTTCTTTAATATTGTCTTTGAGTTCCATCCATATATGACACACATGGTGAAATACATGGCACAAACTTCAACGAAAGAAAGTTTATTCGCGGAAAGGTGATCCATGAAGTAGGTTATTTAACTCGGGAAACCTCAGTTTGGTGAGTCCATACTCCATATCAGTTGTCTCAATATTTGGTCGCTTTGAATAGCATTTTAATTTATTTTTGTCCTTTAGGTAACTTTGGCTCAGGAAGGGAAAGGGTAGAGGAGAGAATATTGGAAGGAAGTCGTCTAGGGCCTAGTTTTGAAGGTATTATCCTGTATTTGTCAGGTGTGACTGAGGAAAAACTCTGGAAAATTCTTAGACAGGCTGTGCTGTCGGTGGGCCCTTCCAATTGTTGAACCAACGCTCTACCATCTGAGCTATGGCTGCTCGGTTTAGTCAGTCGAATATCCACAAATGAGCTCAAAAGCAATTTGTGAATCTAGCTCATATATCGTTGCGAATATGTGATTCGCAAATAGTACGGGTGATTTTATTATGTATCCGTAAGCCGCGTACTTCGCTTGCGATATGGCTGAATACCAAATAGAAATATATCTTCATATGTGAAGACATTTTAATTGACTATTCAGACTAATTGCAAACGACGGACATGTACAAAGCAAGGCGACCTCAACGGTAATTACGAAAACGCACTGTATTTAACAGCAGATTTTGAAAGGGAAAAGGTAATAGTGTATATGGCTGGTGTGGAGGATCTTAAAATTTCATGAGACTAGTTATAAGAATGGAGGGATATAGGACGTTGGTAAGATATTCCTGTGCTGAAACTGAATTGATCTGCAACGTAGGCCAATTTGCCTAGAGCTGAAATATAAGCAGGCCTATGTGTAACCCGTCGCGCTAATAATTCAACTTCACTAACTGATTCGATTTTTTTTAGTTAATATGCGTTCGTATATAAACCATCAACAATGGGATAACCAAATTTAAAAAATAAGAAACGAGCACACTATATGTCCAAATGTGAAAACCTCTTTATCCCTCGTGCACGCACACGTATGCACACAAATCTGAATAAACTATCTCGTCTTGACGACAATTAAAAAATTGTTACACTGTGAAAATAAAAATAAATAAATGTGAAATCGTCGCTGGCAACACTGATACAGCTGCTGTTTACTAGCAGTCACTCAATTTTCCTTTACAACACTGACGTGTAACCGAGGTCAGAGATACACTCGACTCATGCTGGGATCTTACTGAATAATTTATTTTAAACAAGTTTATAGTTTATTTTGACATATAATATTTTAATGAGAAGTGCTTTCATTCAAAAGAAAGATTCAATGATTTTTTTTTAAAAAAAAGAGAGAATTAATAATAATAAACAAAATGTATTCGATTTTTAAATACTAAAGGTATTCATCAAAGTTCTACATTGGTCAATGAAAATGAATCAACTTTTCAAGCCAACAAGCTCAGTTGCATTTATAAGCGGTTCTAGTTTCCGAAGAAAGAAATAAAGTGTTAGTGGGAGCGGGCATAGTTCTTCTCAGTAATACCCACCTTTACAGACTTAACAGGTTGCCTCACAGTTGACGTCACTGAAGTCTCCAAGAATGTTCAAATTAGAGGATAGGCCAAAAAAAAAATCAACACAAGCCGTCAGTCCGCCATCTTGGTGTGCGAAGATAAAAAATACTATGAAAACTAACGTCAAACAACAGTTAATTCGATGGATAATAGTTTCCGATCCAACAGATAAACATGTTGGATACGTACGTTCAAGGATTACCTAATCATTTTCATTTTAAGTCTTTACAACTCATCTCTGTCTGGGCGCACCACAATGGCAAAATTGGTGTTTTGACGTTCACATTCAGTTTTATTTCATTTTTGGCCTTTTCTCTAATTCTAACATCCTTGGAAACTTTAATGATGTCACGTGTGAGACAACCTCTTAGTTCTATAAACACTGGGTGATATCCTATTGACATAATCAACTGAACCATAAAGAAGTTAAGAAAATTCACCTTCTAAAATACTTGATAAGCTGTAAACACTTCTTCTACATATTTTGTACAATTTTCTGTGCAAAACCAAAAAGATTACGGGCAGGATGTGTACAAATAGCATACAAGGAATTTATTTTTTAATAGACACTGTAATAGATAGTTATTGTATTTCTGTATCTGCCTTTGTAGAAAATAATATTAGACGAAATTAATGGTTCATTCATTATTATTCGTTGTTTTAAAATGTAGAGAGTAGAATATTTAAATAAGTGCAAGTTTTAAGGGCAAGGAAGTTAAAACGACATTGTGCGAAATTAACTCTAAAGTAATCCCGCAGAGAAGGAAGGTAAAGTACAAAATATCTACACGAACACAACAAAAAAGTTCGCTTCTCTGTTGCTCGCTATAAATACACGAATACATCACTTCCAGCATATTACTTGTTTCCTAATCGCAACAAGAGAAAACAAAAGTGGCCATCACCTGCGGCAATACATCATTTCACATGCAAATGTAGATCCGGCAAGCACTACAACGCGAACAGTGATACCAACTATGATTCAAAATTAGCAGGAATTTAGATTCTTCTTTTTTTCCCCTTTTAACATCTTATTTGTTTGTCTTTCCTGATCTTTGTTTTTAAGTTTTTCTTTATATTTCGTTGAAATTAATAAAACAACTTGTTATCTTTACCAAAAACATTGAGATCTGTCCTACTTTTAATTTGTAGAGATTGTTTTCAGGGTTATCACATTTCATGAAGTGAAAAAATGAACTGCTTTTATAATTTCAAAGCAAAAGAATGAATTTACGCAGACACACCACTCTTCTTATACGTCTAACTTCTTATACATCTCTTACCTGTGTCTAATTCACAACACACAGCATGATAAATGTAATTTAGATTGTCTTAAAATTACCTTTCATACATCTTTTGTGTATGTCGAGTCATACTTTTATCTTGTAACCATTTTATTTAACAGTTTTGGAATTTCGTTTAATGAATAAAACTTCTCACGTGGCAAAATCGTATCAAGAATTAGTCAATTAGAATATCTTTAATAATATATGTAGAAGTCAACTTGCTTTCTGGACCACTGACCCTGCGTAAGGAAAGTACCCACTCAACATTGCCATTATTGTTAAAATAGCAAAACGTAACTACATGTTTCCAAATGACACTGCATCGATTTATTTGATATTTGACATTCGCTAGTGATGATAAACACAACAAAGTGTTGCAAAATGCAAATATAGAAAGTCGATATATGTTATCACATATAATAATATAGAAGTCGTGTATTTTCCTTATTATGTTTATCATTAGTAGGGAATGCCAAATATCCAATCAACTGACTTAGTGCCATTTGAAAAATTAAACATTAAAACAGGTTCGCAACACTGACAACTCTATGGCATCACATTTTAGTTTGTTAACATTCACCGTTGTCATAAAATCAATTCCACAAAACTACATTTTGCTTTAATGCATCTTTTCTGATACACCGCTAAATATTCAAAATCACTATTATGAGGATTCGATTTTTGGTTTCCTGTATCTCGAAAATAAAACAAAGTTGGGCTGATGAACAAAATAACATTTTTCTTCCTTTGATGAAAACCGTTCGTTCCTAGTTTTTGTATCCCTAATATTTGTTCACTCTAAGTATGCAATGCTTGTGAATGTTACGTTTACTAATAGCTAATACCTACAAAATAGTTTAAAATATCTCTGGTAATTGACCGCTCCGCTGGTATAGTGGTTAGAGTTACTGACTACCCTCCAAGCTTCAATTCCCGGCGCTGTCAAGGATTTTTTCCAAGGTGCGTGGGTCTGGAACGGTGCCCATCCAGCATCGTGATGCAATTGGGGAACTGTTATGAATAAAAGATAGTGGTGATCACAGTAAGAACTCAGACTCTCCTCTCCCAACCCGCCTGGTCAGCGTGGGAGCAGTAGACCAAATCCTCCCTCCGGGGAGAGGCCTCATCCAGTAATGGATCGAATATGTGATTTATTTTTATCTCTGGTAATTAGAACTTCGTAAACCCAAACAAACAAAATATATTTTAGTAGTATTTCACGTATATTGTAAATGCAATACACAGAAACCAGAACAATGGTTTAGTTTCTGAATCGTATGTTAGCTACTGCCTATTACAATATTGCGTGTCCCTTTCCAGTACAGTATAAATAAAATACAGCAAAATCCGACAAAAATAATTTTAAAAAAACTCATGAAAACATTAGAACTGGGTAGCCGGCCGCTGGGCAAGAACTCAGCAACAGCCAACGCTCTGCCAACAGAAGCTGGCAGCTCGGCTTCCATAATAACGATGTGTCCTGGTCTGCAATAATGATTTTATTATTATTATTATTATTTGATTTTTTAGTTCTGAATTAGAACTGCCTAACGTCCGGCTACCATGGCAAGTTTTTCCTTAGTCACACAAGGCTATTGACCGAATTGTAGCTTCGCAGCTTCCTTCACCAAACCCTTTCCTTTGATGTTACTTATAAATGGGACTTACACTTCTGCAAATTTACCCAAAACAATAAATACTATAAATAAATAAATAAAAAAGTAATAAAAGAGCGCAGTTAAAGAAAGGAAATGAGTTCTTTCAGTCTGCGTTTATCAAGAGATGAAATGACTCGTAAGCAGGCAAAAAGGCATAAATCATTATTTTTGTGCCTTTATTGAAGGAAAAATAATGCTCTTTTATTGGTCGAAGAGTAGTAAGTCTAGCAACAAAATAAATGTTCTAAATTGAAGTTATTAAACCTTAAAAGTATAGCTCTTTACGGTAAGTATAAACTTTATCTCACTCTCCTGAAAAATTACAATTTTAACATATATGCTCTTTTGCCCAACCAAAAAGAATGACCTTACAAGATCTGTTCAGCGTACAAGGAAATAGGGTTTCACCATGATCAAATAAATATTTTAGGGTCAAACCATGTAAGATGTGGGTAAAGCTTTTCGTGGTGGACAAATCAACTGCCCGTTCGATGGTAGTGTCCGAAACACAGATGGATACTGAAATAATAATAATAATAATAATAATAATAATAATAAATCTCCTGGAGTTGACCCAGAACCTTCACTCGTAGACCATTTCACTTGTCTTTATTGTTCCTTTAAATGTTCTTCTTGAATGCGCAAATTTTCAAGAGAAGTCATCACAGTTCTTTCATCTTAACATTTCCAAAACAAATGTATTTCAAGCATTGCGATTTATCTCCTAAGGGGTTTGAATTGATTCAGAAGATTCCGAACAACTTGGAAGGTAATATGGTGTCAAAACTTTTAAGAGAAGGGCAACAGTATTATTTCTATTTTTTTTAAATTAAAATCTGAAGACGTAGAAATCTTTAATGCTGTTATTATTAACTCCCGTAAATTTTGAGACTGGTCACCTCCGATCAAGTCACCAGAGATTGGAAATATCTTCATTGTGTCGTTAGTGAGGCTTAACCACTTCCTTATTCCGATTTCTTCTAAATTGAACGGAAAGTTTTCTTCCAGAAACTTTTCTGTCTTGAGCACCGATAGCCTAACTTCGCAAAAACTACGAAAGACTGAAAGGAATTTGGGGAGTTTCGGCCTACCCTGTAGTATCTCTGTTCATGAGAGTAACATTAACAGTGCTACTGATTTCTCCTAAACGATTATAAACAAACGATAAATTTCAGTTTCCAGTTGACTACACTGTCTTTTAGGGCCTAACCTACCAATGAAGCGTATAGTACATTGCAATATATCTATGTATACAGAGAGAGGGGAGCCAAAGTGCATGTGAGATTTTTGCATATTTGTCACGTAAAAGCTAAAACATCATTTGTTCACTTCGAGACTTTATATGTTTTTCATGGCTATTGTATTTTCATATTTCTTCACTAGGGGGTCTTCATCCATGCTGTTTCGTGTGTTGAGAATTCATTGTGTGAATATACTGTAGTTTATTGCAAGGAAAGTAAAGATTACGTCATTAGTATATTCAGTTTTTACATACTGCCCTTGGCATGATATATGTGGAAGAAAGGACATGTACATATTCTTTCAATGATTGGTATGCAGATGTGATTTGTGCGAACGTAAATGTGAACACTGTGACAGTAGTGTAAAGGAGCAAAGAAAGCGAGTGTCAGTGTCAATGCGAGAACCTAGGGGCGTGTGGAAAACGAAACAGCTTACGTACACGACACTAATAGTCGAGGAATTTTAGGAAATTCGACCTAACAAATTAGAAGGAAGTTGAGACTTGACATAATTGTTAATTGAAAATATTAAAAGTCCCCATCAATTCATCTTGTGCTCCAGCCACCATCTTGCAAAATGGCGGTCAAATTGAGTTGTTTTTTTTTTTGGGGGGGGGGGATTACTGCAGAACCATTACAGCTATCAAAAAATACAAAGAGACAAAAAATGTTCTTCATAAAAACATTTTATGTAGAAATCATATTTTGTAGGATAAAAAATAAAAATGTTACACGGGATTAAAGATCTACTATTCTGGATTTTTATTGAGGATATGCAAAATTCAAACAATTCTTTTGAGTAGAATCATTATAATTATAAAACAATTGTTCACATATTAGGATTATTTATTCCTCGGAGTTGTCAAAAAGTATTTTAAGTAAACGGTGCATGGGGGATGTAGATGTAGCATTTATCATATTCTCAAACAACTGCACGTAGTAAGATGGCATTGTCAATCTCACGCTAGACCGCCTTGACATCTCAAGCTGACCAGGAATACCAAGGACATTTTTTTTTTTGCTCAGTTTCCCGCGCTTTTAGGCCAATTACCTGGACACTCTGGTACTCAATTTGATAAGAAGCTGTGTTCACATCTTAGCCGGGATTTGAATCTGGGCCGCTCGATTCGTAGTTGGACGCGCTGCCGCCTGAGCCACGGCGATTCCAATTTCAAGTGATTGAGCTATCGTAATTAGTTCTCTGGTATCATCAATAGTGTCTTCACATCGCTGAGCACAACAAACCGGAGTGTTCATACTTCAACTTTTGGCACATTCTAACTTGCAGTTGCACGAAATGTGGTTTAAAGATTCTAATAGAGTTGCTTCCTTGGTAATAGGGTAACCTCTTTGTCATGGATCAAACCCAATAAGTCAGTTCCAAGTACAAGGTACCAAAAAATTCGTGCCGTTTTTGATAGAAACAGAGAGGTATACAGAAAATGTCAGTCACGGTTAGTACTCAAAGTAATACCCATCTGAATCCAGCACGTTTTACCAACGTTCCTGCATCAGCGCAATGCGCTGGTGGTAAAACTAGGGGTTCTTGGACGCAAAGAAAGCTGTGAGTGCCTGCCGGAAATCTTGCCTCATTTGCGAAGGATTTTCCACGAAGGGAATTTCAGGAAATAGAAGAAGTGATACTCTGTTGGCGCAAGGTGGGGAGTACGGTGGATGGCACAGTGTCTCCCAGTCAATTTGCTGTATGGTATCCTTGGCCACCCGCACTACATGTGGCCTGGCATTGTTAGCAAGGAACTATAAACATTTACGATTCACCAATTCCGGCTCCTTCTGCTGTAGTGCCTGTTGCACACGTTCCAACTGCTGCGAGTACTGGTCCACATTAATGGTATCGCATTGTGTTAGCAGCTCGTAATGCACCACTTGGCGACTAGTCCACGAGATACAGACTATGATCTTGCGTGGGTAAGAAAGAGGTGGCTTCTGGTGTGAAGCACAGGGTCCCGCAGTGACAACCAATGCCTGACACGCTAGAGAGTCTTATATACGACCCATTTCCTCACTGGTGGGTGCTTGATCAAATATGGTTGTGTTGCGGTGCTGAGAAAGTAACGACAAACAGGCTGTCATTTGTTGTTCCTTGCTGGCTTCCGACTGTATGTGGGTACACATTTTCTCAACTTCTACGGCTTCCCTATGCGGTGCAAGTGAAGTCTCACTGTTTCATTAAAAACCTAGAAGCGTTCGGCAAACTGGCTACACGTTTGACTGCTGTCCTTCTCTATGGCACCTTCAGCACCTCGTCATTCAGGGCCTGTGGGCGCCCGCTGCAGGGTTTATCACACAGGGACAAATCTCCCGACCTGAATTTCTGGAACCAACTATTCCCAAAGGGTTGACATATTGGGGCTTACTCGAACTATGACTGCTGTGAGTGCGCAAACCTCCTGTCTTGGTAACGGAGACCCCTGAAGCAGACCCCGCCCTAACCAAATGGAGTACTCGTTTACCTCCGGAATATTTACTCCAGGTGAATCCATAGAACAATTTTTTTTTACCGTTTCTTGACATAATTTAGCAGTGTAGAGTTGTCAGCTGTACAGCCATGCAGTAAAGGAGGTACAGCAACATAAAGATACGAGTTCGAAATAATGATTTGAGATGGTAGCTTAAAACTTTCAATACCATTGCACAGTGTTTCCAATTCTGCTACATAAAAATCTACTAATATTGTCCTTAGCCGACCCCAAATTGTTGAATATATAGCAAAATATTTTATAAACGTGTTTGGCATTTAAAATGCAGTGATAAAACAAACAACCTTAAAAATTCAAGTCAATTTTGTGGAGGAAAACGGAATTGAATTTATTTATAGCATTTAAACAGGGCGAAAAGTTAAAAAATTTTTTTACGGCTTTTATTCATAACTTTTTCATTTTATGTCTTACAGAAGATATTTTCTCAAAAAAAAAAAAAAAAAAATGAAGAATATTTTTCTCTCTTCATATGTTTTGATGACTCTGACCATTCTGAAGTTATGTCAATAAAACTTAATTTCGGCCGCCATTTTCCAATATGGCAGCTGAAGTACAGTATGGTGTTATGTAGGGAGTATCATGACTTTCTGAAGGTGTTTTGAACATTAACTGTACACTTTATTTTTCACGAAAACTTTTTAAACACTTCCTGTACACATAACATTATATTTCATGAAAGATAACCCAAATTTCAGGAAAAAAATTCATCGCTTTTCTCGTAAAATGAAAATAACTAGGTATGAATACATGAAAGGAATTAATGGAGGAAGGAACTCAATCAATTTTTTATTTGTATATTATAAATCTAGGTATTTTGGATTGGCAACGACTCAAACCATGCTAAATGAAGTTATTTTGGAGTTTTCCTGAGTTTCCTAGCCAAATTCTGGGATCATATCTTAAGAAAAACCCTTGGACGCTACCTTTCTCACTCTTTACCAGATAGCGTATGGCTGTGGAACATAATCCCTGAGATATGTTTCTGGCGTCATATAGCTGCTTCTTCAGCTCATAATTACAAATTTGATTTTGGTTTAAACATAAAAGTGTTCAAATAATGTACAGGATATACAAAAAGCGATCAGAAGTAAACACCCCAGCATGCCAGGCGACGTCGGCGTAAGGGTGCTGGGCGGGGTTATGCCCTATGGCGGAAAGTCGGGGGACCCGGAAAATGGCCCGACAACCAAATGCCACTTATGAATCGAGCCGACCTTCTCCCAACTATTTCTTGAACACTAGTTGGTCGGGGTCGGCATTTGGATTGCTGGGTCATATGAGATATCCAAAATATTTTTAAGAAGCAAATAAGGTGCATTGTTTGTTCACAGTGCCTTTCTTGTACTCTTTAAGTCAGTGCTGTCGAAAATTATTTTTGAAAAACGTGAAATTTCAGAGAACCTAAACTTCCATTGAAAACCGTTTCATGGTTTCCAGTTTTAAAAGCTGTATTGCAGTTTTTGAATTTCGAAACTCCTTT
This sequence comes from Lepisma saccharinum, assembly GCA_022664845.1. Lineage (NCBI taxonomy): Eukaryota > Metazoa > Arthropoda > Insecta > Zygentoma > Lepismatidae > Lepisma > Lepisma saccharinum. The sequence goes on from JAGDQP010010350.1 coordinate 18,170, forward strand.
GTGTGTTTTGGTTTCAACTTAAGCTGATCTCAGAAAACTACATGCATTAACAACTTGTAATCGCCTCTTTTATGAAAAACATACTAATGATGATGTTTTTAATCTATATCAGATCATACTGCAAAACAATAGTTCGTATTTGTAAAAAGAATACATGTGATTGCAAAGTTGTGCTTTTCAACTACTAGTCTATATCGCATGAAAGCCCGTGAATGTATGTTTTTTTTTTCCTTAATATCGTTTCTGTCATTCTTTGAAATAGATTACGATTACAAAATGTTCAGGGTAATTGTTAAATAGAGTACTTTGTTTACATACATTTGAAGATCACTGGCGACGAAATGTGTTAATTATAAATGTTATTTGTTAGGTTTAACCAAAGATAATAATTATAAATTCTAAAGAAAAAAATCCCTTTCGGTAGGCCTACAGGCTGAGGTAGATCTCGAAGTTTCGCTGGGAGCCGGGGCTCGCCCCCCGACTTCAGTGCTTTTGAGAGGATGCGCCTCCTTTATCTTAACCAAAATCTCCCTGCAGCACTACACCACCACGGAGTACATCTTCACCCTCCCACGGTTGGCTGCGCCCCCAAAGGGAAGATTTGCCCCATTTATTGTAACCTACTCTTGGTCATACACCTTCATTGAAAATTTCGTTTCTCTACCTTCAATAATTTGGAAATTGGGTTTTTGGGGCGGCCATTTTGGATCCAAGTTGACGACTTTTTGAAAGTTTTCTTATTTTGTCGTGACCTACTTGTGATAGTACAACTTCAAGTAAAATTTCATTTATCCAGCTCAAACGGTGTGCAAAATGGGATTTTGGGCGGTCATTTTGGATCCAAGATGGCGACTTTTCCCAAATGTTGTGATATTTCCCTAAGCTACTCGTCATAATGCACCTTTATGCCAAATTTCGTATCTCTAGCTCAAACGGTGTGGAAAATGTTTTTTAGGTCCGCCATTTTGGATCCAAGATGGCGTCTTTGAACTCATTAGGTAACATTTTCATAATCAAAAAGTGATGTTGTACCTTTATGCCAAATTTGATTTCAATAGCCCCAGCGGTTTAGGCTGTGTATTCTATACAACAATGGGTTCGGCGGCCATTTTGGATCCAAGATGGAGACCGATTTTGCTCATTAACGAACTTAACCGAGCTATTAAGCCTAGAAACAACATATAAAAATTTGGTTCAAATATCTTCAAAATTATGGCCGCTAGCGTGTTAATATATATATATATATATATATAT
>JAGDQP010010350.1:23999-56040 GCA_022664845.1 Lepisma saccharinum
ATCCTGGAAAATCGTTAATCTCTCCTTGATTATTCTGTCCCAGTAATTAGAGCATTTTGATGATATGGTATTGCAGGCGAATCAAATTAAAAACCCTTCAATGGCATGTGTAGTCTGTTATAAAAAGAAAAAGATGTGGAAAACCTTCTGGTGTTGTATCATAGCAGCAAAAATCTGGTGTTTGCAAGGAAAAATGTATGCTATTAGAGAAAGGTCAAATCCAAATTTATTAGTTCGAAGATCAGTAAATTGACCTAATCCACTAACTTAAAAAAAACAACTCAGGAATCCTTCACCAGTTTAATCTTGAAATTTCTTTACTTCATTCTGGTACAATAAGAGAGCTGACTTTTCGTTATGAAACATGGAAATATTGTGGTTGTAAAATGAATCTAATTAGTCCATATATATATATATATATCTACAAAGTATGTGTTTTCAGTACAATTTTTATTTATTATTTTCTTTTCCGTTTTCAGTCATTCAGTTTACATTGACTGAACTCATGTTAAGTTTTACATTTTCTTTATCGACACAAGTCCTCATGAAATGAAATTAATCAAACTTGACATGTAATTTTGAACCATTCAAATTCAAGAGTATGTGTGCAAACATCATAGAAATGACACAATAGAACTTCAAATAACTAGATAACTCAATAATTCTCTTTAGAACAAAGTAGGTGAACATGGTATGATAGGAGTATATCATAATTCTGCAACACTGAAGTTGACTGTTTCTGATACGTATAGTTGAATTGAATTCAGTTTATTTATGGCCTTTTGATATCTTTGGATCAGGCCGATATGTAGTATTACAAGAACTACTTCGCAGAATCTTTATGTATAGATAATGCAGATCACATTTAGCACTTTGAAACATTTGCCGTATTTTTCTATCAAACATGCGCTGTATTGCAACGTATAGACAGTTCTAACATTTAATTTTTCACATCCATTCGTCTTCTGTTGAGAAAATAAGTTTAAATAACCACTACTACTACGAATTATGAATTAACTTTTTTTTCAAAATTTTTTACTGTATTATATTGACGTTATTTTTTTGTTTATGTATGCTAAATAATTTTTCAATGTTGATGTGTTCTCTTTCAACAAAAATTATTTTCGAATAAGTAAGTCAAATTTACAGTTTGTGTACACTGCGATCAGATTCAGACTATAACACAAACAAATCTATCATGCAAAAGAAAGCAAAGTACATGGATGTCCCATTAAGTCCTTTATCTTTATTTTTTTGTTGTATATATTATGTACATAGCTTTTGCCTAGTAAATAATATTGTAATATTACTGCATAAAACGCAAGAGTTTTACCTGTGCAGGCCAATATAACCATCAATTGTTAGTGTACTGAGGTGTACTCTACCTAGAAGGCAGTAAATATAAAACTTGCGTCACAAAGCTAAAACAAACTATAATATCCCGTTACTAGAAAACGATTAAAAATGTTTTTGTTTTTTTCAAATGATAAACATCACTTTGATGTACTTGAAGTGTGTTTAATGATCTCACTTGCTTACTATTATAATAACAATGTTTCAAGATTTTCGTTACATGATAAATTCCAAAAGGTTGCTATGTTTTGTTCATATAAATTAGACATAAAATAAAATAAAATAAAATATGCTTGTGATAATTGTATGATTTTTTGGGGGTAAAAATCGTTATAGTAATACTTATAATAGTCAGCTATGACCTAAAGAATTATGTACGGGCGTTAACAAGTATTATGACGTATATATTTCAGAACTGATCCATGTACCATTCAAATCTTTATTAAAATTCAACATAGTACCTATCATACTGTGATGTTTTTGTGAAATAAATGAGTATTCTGTAAAAAAATATATGTTTATCAAACTTGATGGAGATATGAGATGTTTGAAGTTTTAACAATATCGTTGTAAAGTTGTTTTCGTAATATAAATAGTTCTCAAGATATAACCATTGAAGATAGTTTGCTTATCTGCACTACTATTTGTTAATTAAGAGATGTATTGTGTATCTATGTGTGTAGCATTACAGCATATTTATTTCAGCTATTATGACAAAAAAAAAATCAATGTAGTGAATTAGTAATACTGTTAAAGGTTGTCTTTTAAGTAAAATATCAATATGTGCATCCAAATTACATGAACGGGAGCATAATATCTTCATACTACGTAAAACGAGCATTGAACAGTATAATCCTTTGTAACGGTAGGAAAATATTCCATTTATTGAGACCATTACGGGAACTGTATCGGATTTTTCTGTATCAGTTGTTTTAATTATATTCCCTCTTTCGGAATATTTTTCGTGTGCTGCATTCAATGTGATCCACATGTTGTTGTTTTTTATTACGTTGACAAATATATGCAATTTTCTGTTACATTTTGAATCAAATACAAAAAGAAATGCAAGTTGCATTGAGTCCACAAAAACACAACAACAACAGTGAAAACAAAACACATTATTCAAGATGAGGAGGGGGTCAGGAATCGTGACAGACAAGGAATTGTTATCGTTGTAGCACACACCCAAACGAACAAGAACATTTGAGGTTTAGAAACTAAAGTAGATTCTTAGGCACCATATATACTGAATAGGAAAGTATATAACTGTTACATACGAAATTATTTGTTATGATAGCTTTGTGAGAAACAGCTTAAATATAAAAATAGAGAGGGTGTTGCATGCACTACCAATATGAAACCAAGAAATTGAGACCAATGCGACATCTCCGTACTCATATACATTGCTACGTCATAATTGCATGTGCTTTCTTTATTCCTACTACATCATTCCGAAATTACATACACTAAAATAAATGTCCTACTGAAACATTTTCCTATCGATTTTCCGTATTTCTGTACTAAAGCAAAGAAAGACTTTAGAAAAACAAGTAAACGATTCCTGCACTTTGTTATCAGTACTTACGTGGTCGTTTTGGCTCAGCAAGAATCTTCTAAAACAATCACATTTTATTTTCACTTCTACTTACAGCCAGATTACCAGTTTGTTTCTAAAATAACCAAATTGGTTAATGGTCAAATTCTACCTGAATAGCAAAATTAGCAATAAACATTATGTCAGTTGTCTCTCCTTAAAATAGACCGCTGTAACTAAAAAAAATAACTATTCTAATATATATATATATATTATATATATATATATATATATATATACGACGTTTTTCAACAACATAACAAAATAGTTTATAATTTCTTTGTGTGCATGTTGAAAGGAGGTTTCATTGAAAACTCGAAACGTCCTATGTATATTGATTAATATTACAGCGGAACATGATGAATAATAATAAACATTGTTTACCAACCTTATATAAAAGTAATTAGAATTGACCTATGTCTCTTTTTCCTATAAAACTGAATTTTATAATACAAAAAAACACGATAATAAGATCGATTGATTGTTTACGTTATAAAAATAATTCTGTCTTAGTTAAAAAGAAATTAATTTTTAAAAGATAGACAATATAATAATAATCATATTATTGATGATTCCTTCATGACATGTTGCAAATTACTGTCAATAATTATGCAATTTTGTATATCGGGGTTCAAGCATTGCAACATTAAAACAGATATGTTAAAAAAAAAGATCAGTTTGACCAAATGGCTGAAGCTTGTCTCAGTTTAGAAGTAAAAACTTGTGAAACGATTATATATATATATATATATATAAAAGTGATCTTCCAAACGTTAGTTGTTACCGACGAAAGCAGTAACAGCCAATGTAGAAGTGTATATATAAATTCCTCCCACCTTATCCTTTTTTGGAAAACCTAGTTGTTAAACAAGCCTTTGGTTTATATAAAGAGAGGGGGGAAGGGATGGGTGGGGGGTGGAGTGGCACAACCAAAAATTTGCGAACTTAACATATAAGACTCCTTTTGGATGCAATCAAGCACAACAGCATTTTGTTTTTTCAGGAATCATTTCAGCTGTCAAAGAGTTCAAGATAACCCACCTCGCTTGGTCTTTCTGCGTGTTTATCATATAACTGGTAACAAGAAGAGGTGGACTTGTACGTAACCGGTACCTGGCCCACGTTGTTAATAAGTCTAGGGGCCTGCAAACAACCGAAGAGGAGCAGAATGCAGCTGTACGAAAAAAAAAAAAAAAGATGGCTGCGTGAATCGGGATGAAAAACCTGTTGCTGGCTTTTTCTGGCACACGTCCAGTTTGCTCTTGGCGACTGGCCGACTTGTTCACAACGCATAAAACAATCGCATGTCGCTTTTTAACGTTAGGTGTATCAGAGGAAACTTCTCTTTTTCAGTTTTAGGAAGCACGTATACATATCAATATACAGTATATATATCAAGTACTCTGTTTTCTCGTCTTCCTTATCGAATTCCAACTTACTAAAGTTCGATCTATCATAATTCGAAACATATATAATACTATTCTCTTCTCGCATCAACACGTTTCTTTTTCGAACGCGATTGATTCTTGTTTCTGGAAACGTTAAAGGAAACAAAAATGAGAAACAGATCTTTTGTACAAAGCTGGATCTAAAAAAAAAAATAATTGAATGGCCTGAGACAAAGTTGCCTGAAGGCTATATATACATTCAATTCAATTCATAGTTTAGTCTCGATTTTAAAAAAATGGGGGGGGGGGATAATTGAAAGTGAAGTTCAGTATCCGGTAGTTTACACTTTATAAATGCATGATTAATTATGCTAACAGTAATATAGTCACTATAATCTACTATTTAGAAATCATATATGTCATTTAGAGTGCTGTTTTACCTTTTAACATCGTAATATATATTCAGTGACGACAGGCAAGAAATAAGTCAGATTGTTTTTTTGTTTTTTTTTCTATTTTGTTAGTTTTCAAACATCTTACAAGAATCCTTCATCAGAAAAAAAAAATGCAGTGATGGAAACATTCCTTTAACAAACATTCTTTTTCAGATTATAAAATGTTATATTCGATATTTTTATAACTCGATAGTCGCGACAGTGTCAGCTATTTTTCCCAACCCAAGCTTTTGCGATGGCAACGACACGAACGTAATTTGCATGCCAATAATTACTCACTGGACAAAAACTGGCTTGGTACGCGACTAAATTAGCATAATGACTGCACAGCCCACATCGTATGACCTGTACAGAATATTTATGCCTTAATATACCAAATAAGATGATACACAAGCGTGCGAGCCAAGAGGAGAGCAGACAAATACAATTACACACACACACACACACACACACACATATATATATATATATATATATATATATATATATATATATATATATATATATAATACAACTTTAAAAGAATACAAGCTATTCAAACGTTCATTACAGAGAACATAAAATATAACCCGAAATTAGAAGTGACATGTAAAACAATTCATCCACTAGAAGAAATGACTGTGTCCCGGGATCTCATATAGGCTATAAATTTAGACATGACCTGCCGGGAATGTGTGATTCATAACATATTTTATTTGATATATAGAAGAGAATATTATTTGATATGTCTGTCATAAGAAATGTATGTTTTAATATTATTATTTGAACAAGACTGTGATAGGGAAATTTATAAGAGTAAGGCATTTTGTAGAAAAGGAGTTTTTTTTATAAAGAAAACTGTCACTTGTATATTTTGTATATAATTAAAGTAAATAAATAATTTTTGATGATATATATATACAGTACCAGGGACTAAAGTAAATGTGTTCATCACTTTATGTATATAATATATGTAATGCTTTCTTCTTAATGTATTGTAAATTTAAGCTTCAAAAATGAACTCTGAACTATGTTTGTAATTATACCAACAAAATGCTGTATACATAATTGTTTTTCTTTGGCGAAAGATTTTATGCTGGCGTGTCATTTATTCTTATGTCAAGTTTTTTTGTCTTCTGACAATTTTATTCAATGTAATCTCCAATCCTAGATTCTCAAAGCACAATAATCAAATTATTAGGCTTAGTTACAGATTATGGGATACTCGGTTAGTTTGATTCATTTCTCCAGATTATTTCTTATAATGCTGTTCCAATGATTGATTCAGTTTTGATTTTATTATACTTAAATGTTTCTATTAAATAATTAATCATATACAGTTGGAGCCATACAAAAACTGAATCGTGTATTTCATAAACTGTATTTGTTTCTTGAACAATTACATATTCGACAGCTAATTCAGATTATTCAACATATTGTCAGATAGTAAAAAAACTGTTTATTGCACATACTTTATAAACAGCCTTTGGGATACAGAGAAAATACAGTACATGTAATTATTATCTTTACTTAAATTACTGTTAAGATTTTTTCCTTCCTACAATAATAATAATAAATGTCCTATTATTCCTTAGAATTGTAAATTAAATGCACAAAGAAATTGAACTATTTCCTCAACTGAGTCCCTGGTAAGTTTGTTTGTGTATACAGTAATCTATGTGTTACAGCTTGGCGTTAACAAAATTTGATGTTTAAGTGAACAAGAGGACAACTTTTTTTTTTTTAAAAAAAAGCATAATTTGTTTAGATTATCAGATACATAAAAACTAATATATTATGAAACGTTTATAGAATTAATCCTAGACACGCGTTACAGGAAAAGCACATTCATATCAGAATTAATCCTGTCTTATAAAATATAAATGACAAATGAATACGATATACTTCCTTTCGTGGAACCAAAAGCATAAGAAAAGACGTTGAAATAAAATAAACTTGATTTCAAAAATCCTCTTGTTCTCTTTCCTTAATGTTACGCCCCTAGATACGTGGAGCTAAAAACATTTCTTGCGTAATATTGTAGAGTTTCAATAGTGAAGTCTTTTCCAGTGTATTATACAGGTGATGGAAGAAAATAGAATTTACATGAACACTTGACCTTTGTAAAATAGCTGTTGTCAACGTTTGTGCCATACTGACTTCAAAGCTTGCTTCAATAATAAGTGCCTATACAATAAAATAAATAATGCATTGGTCTCGCTAAGAACTACTTCACTGTATTGCTGTTTGAAGAGATTAAAATAAGGCTTATGGTCACTTTTGAAGTTTGTGATTATAAATAAATATACAACAACATTTTCTAAATTCAAGCGAGAAATAACTTTCTTTTAGAAACACCCATATTACCTCTATATTCATGTTAAACTGAAGTTTATTGGAAGTTACGATAGGTGTTCAACCTCACTTCGAAGACGTAAGGGTAAGCGTCAGTGAGGATGAGGGCAACGTGTGGTGGTGAGGGTTGATCGAAGATGTGAGGGTGAGGTCGAAATTGAAACGTAAGGGTGAGGGTGAATGAGGTTTGAAAAATGAACGCCTTTGTAAGTTACTTTTACTGATGTGACATGTTAGTATGAAGCGTTTAGTCCTAGAATTTGACATAATACACAAAATAAATCCCATGGCTCTATGTTATCCATATTATAGTAGATAATTCATAATCATGGAACGAATATTAAAGTATTTTGCTTTTGTGGTTACGTATAAGGTTCAAGAAGGCTCATGTAATGACTCGCACGTAAGCTATACAAAAGATAACAAAAGACGTTTGCAAGAAAAGTGTCAACTCAAAAAAGTAAAATTTTATGGGAAAAGGAAAGGAAGTGACGTCTTACTTAAGAAGTTATATACAAAATCCGTCAAACACTTATGCTATCTACCGGCCACTGATATAGACAGACTTGTGGCATTTTTGTCCAAGAAGAATAATGGTTCTTTAATGCTTTTGAGCCGAAAAAAAAAACGAAAATTGAAAAACATTGTGTTGTGACACTTGCAAACGTGCGATTTGACAACTTACCTTAACCTGAATAAATAGGCTAAGCCACCAGGCACATATAGAATACTTAATTTCGCTACGTCAGTTTTATCTACACTGCTAAAACATTTGGAAAAATTCCTTGATATATGCTGTAATGTTTTATAGAAATGTCAATGTTTGCAGCTATCGACAGTTATCCTGGAAAATGACCGAAAATTTTCTTTGACGTCATTGAAAGTTTTCAGTTTAAAAGTGATTTGCGCACAAGCACAAAAAGATAAAACGATTTCTTACCGTAACAATATGTCAAGTGGTCACTACGGCCAGGGGTGAATTTCAGCCCCCGTCCGGCCAGGCCAAAAGTTTCCATATACCTGGCCGGAAAAAAAATTAACATCCTTTTGTGACCCGTTATAGTACCCAGAAAATTTACCTTTTCAAACAGTGAGCCAGGTCATAAAATGAAATCGAAATCATCCCCTGACTACATCTATCTTGATCGTTTATTTTCGCAGAAATTGGGAAATATTTTTTTATCAACTGGGATTTTAGTCCCTAACTGGCAAATCGAAAAGTGATTGAAATGTGGTGTTATTCCTGAGAGTAACTTATTTTATGTCTTCTGAGTTCGAACAGCGCATTTCTGATACTATCCTGTGTTGTTTTGGTGTTTTCTTACTACTTGTAGTTTGGTCTAGTTGGTAGAAAGCTGGACTTGTAACTAAACAAGTCATTCACGAGTCCTGCTTGAGGCTTCCATTTTTCCATTAACTACCAATGTCCCTGAAAACTAAATGATGTTTGGTTTTCATCAGTCAAGTTACTAGAAATTTCCAGGCAGCTAGCTTGTTAGGTTAGGTTAGGTTAGGCCTGGCCTTTCTTTTAGGAACGTTTCTGAAAAAATAAATAAATAAAATTCACAGTGGACTTTATACATTGGAATTCGTTAAATAAAATCTGAGAGATAAATATTGTTGTTACTAATCTTACACATTTTTTTTTAATCTTTTAATATTTCATCACAAAGGAGAAGCTTTAAGTATTTGTGAATAATATAGATATATAATACGTCAACAACAATAATCTGATTGACTGGTAAATACGTTGAATCTACTTCTGGTTTCGTAAGGCCTCTTTATGTAACAAAGTTTATAAGCGGACTGAATTTTCTTAAATGAAATCGAAATATCAATTATTAAGGTACAAAAGAAGTCACAAAGCAAAGCTTAATTATGACAACAGGATACTGTGAAATTCTTTAGATTATATTACCAACTTAAAGAAAGAGAATAAATATTAATTCTGACTTCTGTTCTATTTCGAATGAGGATGCTATAAAATGATTAACCCAAGTGAATATCACAAGGACATATTTTTTGTTCGAACAAACATTTTGGTGTGAATATATGTTTTTCCTAAAGAATGTGATATCCTGAGATCAGAAAGGACGGTCATTCATCTGTGAATTGTTATCTTCCTCTCCAAACTGGCCAATGTACGAAATGCTGGAAACGAGTCGTAAACACGTGAAGGGAGTGAGACAAAATACTGAATAGAAGTAACGTGGGTGCTGCGCTACCAGATGCAGGAGATAACAATCATGGAAGTCATCTTGAAAGCCGCCATGTTGGAACTTGTTCGAGAATTTGTAATGGAAAGTGGGTCATGTTACATATCGTTTTAGGCTAGCTTATTCCAGGAAATCCAAATCTGAATTCAGTTTTTATCTATCTTTATTCGTTTAAGAGATAGAGAACCTCAATGTTAGGATTTTTCGTCCTGACAACCTGTGCGTAAAATGGTATACATTTGGGCGGACACACAAACTCAGTATTTTTTTCAAATCTTTATGGAACCTTCGCAACATATTGGGTTCAACAGCGTGAAAATGTTAACAGAGTGAGGCCGTCAGAAAATGTTTAAATGTGAAAATCTTTAGGTCCTTCAATCCTCCGTCACACCTATTTAGTAGGAAAATATGACTAGTGACCCAGAGGCAGGTCTAGGGTACGAAGAAAATACGTGCAACCATTGGACGTGTATTTGTTTTGTCAGCTAAAGATTTACGAGAGAAGAATTCACGATTTTGTGAGATGAAACTTCTGAAACAAAACTTCATGACTGAGTGTTCATAGTGAAAATATTTTCGGTTGTGTACAATTAACTTGGCGCGAAATCATTTCAAAATATGTTAATCTATGTATGGGAAAAGTCAGGATATGATGTTTCAGTTGAAATTATCTATTTTCACAATGTTAGAGAACAAGTTTTTTATATTCGCGTGCAGTTGTGTGAAGTTGATGCATGCGAAGAATTCGCATTTGTAAAAATGTAGCCATTGTTCACTTCTCTGTTTTAATCATTTCATAGACGACTCACACTTTCACTTTTAAACATGCACCGTTTTTATCAAATACCACCTTTGTTCTCTGAATTTCACACTTTTTAATTTCAATTTTTGGACTAAGCAAGACAGTGTACGTATATTGAAAAATCAATGAACTACATCATCTCCAGCAACGAATTCAAACATACTTGCGCCACTGTTGAACCGAATGAGTTTCGCAGGGTCCATAAAGATCTGAGAAAAATACTGGGTTTGTGTGTTTTCTCAAATTTATACCACTTTACGCACGAGTTGTAGAGCGTAAAATCTCAACATTGAGGGCCACTATTTACTAAACGAATAAAGATAGATAAAAACTGACTTCAGATTTGGATTTCTAGAAATAAGCTAACCTAAAACAATATATCCACTTTTCATTACAAATTCTCGAACAAGTTCCAATATGGCGGCTTTTAAGATGGCTGCCATGATTCTTATCACCCGCATCTGGTAGCGCAGCATCCACGTAACTTCTATTCAATCATTTGTCTCACTCCCTTCACGCATTTACGACTTACAAGATTGTTTCCAGTCTTTTTGTAGTATACAGTATTCGAGTAGACATTGGTAAGTTTGGAGAGGAAGATAGCAATTCACAGATGAATCATCGTCCTTTCTGATCTCAGCGTATTACATTCTTTAGGAAAAAAATAATTTCGTACCAAAAATTTTGTTCGAGCAAAAAGCATTCCCTTGTTAGTGAAGAGGAGAAAGCATGTACAATTAAGACTGCTACCATTACTTTTATCTACTAATAGTACTTGAGACTGGCATTGACAATGTTTCAATTTATATTTAACACCCAAATAGTAAGAAGACTAGGTATCGGCACTTAAAAGTAAGTTTAAGCCATATGAACTTGTATGCAAACCATCTATCCGTTTTGTAGATACCGCTCGCGATTTGATTACTGATGGTGTCACAAGTGACGCTGCGATAACTTAGATCTTAGCCACCTATATCCAAGAATTGACGAATTAGCGGACGTTTTCAAGGTACACGGAACAAGTCGAAAGACGTCTTCAGGTATTTGGGTAATCATGAAGTTCGATCAGTGGGTTCCACATCAGCTAACAGCTAGAAAAGAGGAGAGAGAGTGGGTACCTGTGTTTCTTTGCTTTCTCGTTACAAACGTAAATCCTTTTTGGAACGAATTGTAACGGGAGATGAGAAGTAGGTAATATACCATAATGTGTGTCGCGTTGCAGAGCCTACTTCGCCTTCCTTAAAAGAACTTCATTCCAGAAGGGTTTTGTTAAGTGTATGGTGGGATGTGAATAGAATAAACTGGAGGTGCTCGTACCTAACCAAACAATAAATGCCAACATCTGCTGCCAACAGTTGAACAGACTGAGAGGAAAACAGATATCTAAGGAGCCAGAAGAACTCGCCTAAACTTCGATAATGTAAAGTTTTGTCGGGATCTCTCGTTTCCTCCAATTTATTCATTCCATCATCATCCATCAGGACCGAGCCAAAGTTGCCTAAGGGCCTTAAAAACTAAATTCATGATAAGGAATTTTCACCATCACACATTTCCACATGGCCTAACGTCACCAAACTGATCTAGTGGCAAAAGGTAAACAGAAAACATAGATGGCAGCACTGTTGTGGAAGTAAACAAATCATTTGTTAGGTACAACAAATCATACGTTAGGTACAAAAGTTAAAGAGAAGCGAAACCAGGTAGCGCAGTCTGCTGCACTGAATTTGTGGTGCAAGACGTGTGGGTGCTCACAATTACATGTGTACAGACGGTGAAAGAAGACAGTTTATTGTGTAATGTGCAGCTTACTCATCTTCATGACGTAACAAAGGGTAGTAGAGTTTTTGGAAGACTGGAAGTTACTGTGCCGCAGGTGATGCAGAATCCGACCATCATATCTAGGCTATGAAACGGTTCCTACAGGACGGAGACACTATAAGCAGGCAGTCCAGTCCTCGATGTGCCCGTCACAACGCCAGCTGAACGTTATTTGTCCATTAGTGCTAGGTATCGGAAGCGAAGGACAGTAGGATAACTATCTAGAGATAGTAGTCGCGGGTGTCAGAGCATCGTGGCTACTGTGTATAGGCGTCTACAAGAACAGTGACTGTATCATGCGCAGAGGCCCAAACGATGCATTCCGTTGACAACGGCTCATAGGAGAGCTCGTGCAAAGTTGTGCAGTACCACGGTGCATTATGACCTTAATGGTTTGGAGTATTTATCGTAGTTTAATGATTTGTATTTGGAATAAAAGACACAGGAACAATGGAGGCACATAATGGTTTTTGAATGAATGCCATTTCAGTCTTGACAGTGACTCCAGCCAGACGTGTCTTAATCTGGCTTGAACCCGGGCCAGACGTGTCTTAATCTGGCTTGAACCCGGGCCAGATTCAGTACATCCAAAGTCCTCGAACGCGACCTTTACACGAACAAGCATTATGTTGGGTACACGTACACCACTCTACGTGTTGTCGTCACAGCCCAAGTGTATTGCTCCCATCCATACCATACCAAATTCGCTCTTACATATGATCTTGCTGTCCGGGGCTCCCGCACCTGCTCCAAAACTATTTCAGTACCCTCTCCTCAGCTCTCACTGACCGTGGATATCCCAAACACCTCATCCGTAAGCAACTAGACCGTGACCGTAATCATCCCAACTCCAACCGACCTTCCCGTGTAGCTCCCTCCGCTCCCAATCTTCTCACCCAGTACCACACCAGCCTTCAGGCCCTCCAAAAGCTCCTCAAACTGGCACACCCCATACTCACCGCGTCACCTGAAACTGAAAGACTTTTCCCGTCATGCCCCAAAATTGTCTACCGTAAACCTCCGAACCTCAACACGATTCTCACCACAAGTGGACCAATCCCGCCTCCCAAACCTGGCAACTGCAATAGATCCCGCTCCAAAACTTGTCCTATGTTTGATCCCAGTCTTTCCTTCGTACATCCTTTAACTCACAAGACGTATTCTTTCCGACACTCCGGGAATTGTATATCTTCCAACCTCGTTTATTTCCTACTCTGTAACCTTTGATCCACCATCTACGTTGGCGAAACCCAAACTCCTCTAACATACCGCGTCAACAATCATCGCTACTCCTCCAAATATCAACTTCCGCACATCCCCATACTTGAACACACTTCCTATCACAGCCGCACCTTTAACGAAACCTTTCGAGTCAGAATCCTGAAAGTCCTGAACCCTGATTCACATGCTACAGTTAGAAAGAGATGGGAGCAGACGTACATCTCTATCCTTTCCACCAACCATGAACCCGGCCTCAACTGCCTGTAACTTCCTGGAGTGCAGTGTCTTCTTCCTTTCTCTTCTTTGTTTCGTCTCTAGTTGCACTTTTATTCTATTTTTCTATATTGTTTCTTTGTTCTGCCCTTCATCTTTATTATTTTTATATTTATTATTATTTTCTCCTCCCCTCTGATTCTGTACCCTCTTAAATATTTAGCCTTAAATCTAAGCTCCTTACCTGCTTCTAGTAACCTTCGCACTTTCTTCTCCATTTGGTGTTTTCTCCGTCCCATCTAGTCATTTTCCCGCCTCCATAACCTGGCCACACTGTTACCCTGCATCTGTTTACAATATGACTTGTGTTAAGGAATTCATTAAGTGATTTTAGTACAATTTGGAGCATTCTTGAAATGCGTAATATGTATGGATATTCCTACTTAACTCACGTCAAGATAGAGGATCTAGAGCTGGTGGAATTCTAATGTACTATCTAGAGAACCTGAACCTCAAAGGTGTAACTCTGAACTCCGACTCCAATTTTAGTCACATAGAATATCTCAACGTTATTATAAAAGTAAGCTCACTGTTGAAACGATACCAACCCAAGATCCCAAAAGAGATCACACACACACACTTCCTGGCTAGGTGAAATCAAAACAGCAACACCAAAAACAATCCAGGAATGCAAATAGGGTCGCCAGGACCCTAGAGTACCCACGCAATGCATCTAACCTAAACTCTAGCTCCAAACATTTTCTACACCCCAGACGAGCGGCGCAGAAATGCCTTCAGGATTTAAGAATATCTGGGAAAGAGGATTCCAGATCCTTCTGATCGCTGTGAAAAAACAATAATGTAGAACGAGGGAGGAAATACCAGTAAGGCGACACCTCCAATCTTTTAATTAGATCGTCGGGTCATACTCTGAAGTATCTATCGCTAAGCTGGTTCAGATTAGCGATAGATTAAGAAAGAAAAACGCAAATCTTTACTTGGGAATAATCTCAAACGAACATACGCATATCTACTCAAGTGTGACTCATACTGTGTTTTTACTCACTTCGAAGTCTACAGGGTGGCAAAAGACCATGTCTTACCTTTACCTTAGTAGGGTCCACACCTGTAGTCTGGAATCGCAATTCCTGAAATAAAGACGAACGAACACCAACGAATGACGGTCGCAACTCAATCTAAACGTCGTGTCATAACGCAAAAATGCAAATAATATGTATTCACTCAAATCACATACTGGAGTCACTTCATATATCAACGCAGAATAAGCAGAAATTCCATATATATAGTTCCTTTCCCAAGTTATCACATCTCAGCTGGCGAAAGAATCCTACCACTGGCCTATGGATTTATGAACCAACCTAATCTAATTAAAAACGCATCTCTCAAAACGATAGGTTTACCGAAACAGAGAAATAATTTAATATCGATTGCTGTCAAACTTCACGTAAAGATTCGTAGTTAAATTCCAATGAACATCATGGCAAACATTAAATAAATCACTGCACATCATAAATATTACTATACACTGTATATGGATTATCAACTAATGCCTTAAATCGTACCTAGTTAACTGAGAGGAGTTCTATATTACGTTCACTGAACAGAAACACAAGATTGTTCGAAGAAATATAAAAAAATTCAGAATTTCAATTTATTAGACTGAATGTACATAATGTTAGCTTGCTAACTAACTCTATGGCTTATGGAACTCGCAAGTTCATCGCCGCAGTAACAAACGTTCGCCATTGGATTCTATCCTGGGCAGTATCAAGCCAGTTTTCATCACGAACACCTACTTCTCGAAGATCTCTTCTAATATTGTCCTCCCAACGACGTCTCGGTCTTCCCAATGGCCTCTTTCCATCCGGCCTTCCAACCAGGATAGAATATAATCTTCGTTTTTCCCCCATCCGAGCTACATGGCCTGCCCACCTTAGTCGTCTCGATTTCATTATTTTTACAACATCTGGTGAATCGTACAGTCCGTGGAGTTCTTCAATATGCAGTCTCCTCCACTCTCTAGTCATCTCGTCCCGTATATCTTTCTCAAAACCTTATTTTCAAATACACGTAATTTATGTTCATCTGCTAGGGTCGTACTCCAACTTTCGCAACCGTAAAGTATTACGGGCAGAATAACCGTTCTGTATATTTTTAATTTCAATTTCCTTGATATTAATCGCGATGTTAGAAGTTTTTGGACTGGGTAGAAACATGCGTTCCCCGATACTAAGCGACTTTTTATTTCTTCCGTGACCTCATTTTTGCTTGTTACGTATGCTCCCAAGTATTTAGCTTGCGGAAATGATAATTTCATAAAATCAAAGTAGAATTACTGTTGAGCTGTAGGAACAAACAAATTTGAATCGTCTATCTGGTATACATTGAATTAGTTAAGCAGAAATGAAAGTTGGTTTGTCGGATATAAATATCCATAATTTCTATAATAATTAAATCTCGCTGAAATTTTCACAAGTTATTCCAAAACCATTGTTATTTAATTTAGAAAAGGTTTATCTCATTATTACTTGCATGAATGAAGTTATTGTCCAAAATACATTATAATGAAAGAACCAAGTTAGCCTTATTAAAGGCATGACGTCATTACAGATGATTACTATATTATACAATTGACGTTCTGAATAAATCTTGAAAAATCCAAAATAATGTTATAAAATTTGACTATTTACCGGAGAGTAGTGGCTGGAGTTGAAACCAAGATTAACTAACCATGTAGAGTTATTAAATTTACAAATAACATGAAAAAACGGTACGCAAAGATGGCTGAACAGACAGGTAGCCAATCTGACTATGTAATGGAAAATATCCGGTAGCTGTCAACATTGCTAACCGGGAATTTCGAAAGAATTTGGAAACTGGAGACGAAAATTATGCATGTGATTATTAGAATCTAACGCTCCGATATTTAAAATGTAGAAATTCGGTTGATAGCGGCCCCATACTGAAATTTAGCTCATGTTACACATACTGACAAATAATCTCCGAAATATAAAATACTGATGATTCTATTGCCGTGAAATTTTGAAGTAATTTCTTGAAATTGAACTTCCCGTTAGAACTGGTTTCTGTATAATTTCCTTCTTAAAACAATTGATATTTTCCGAAGTGGACGAAATGAAGTGTTTTAATATTCAAAATATAGCTTTTATACTTACCAGAAGTTGTTAGGGCTCGGGAAAGGCAAAATTACTGGAAGCCCCGACGTCCGTTCTTCGGCGTGAACAAAATGGAACTAACTAACGAGGCGAGGGAGAGCAGTTCTCCCATCAAACGGAGAAGAAAGCTGATTCACACCAATCAGCGAAAGACAAGTCACGAAGCATTGACTAGGGTCCAATCAAAAACAAGCACTAGATCCAGGTCATTGCTGCGTGACTAACGAAAACCTGGACGGATAACGATTAAAGCCCAAAGCAAAAATTAAAAACGAAACACGCTCACTAAAACCAACCAAAGAGAATGAGCTAAGGAGAACACACGGAAAGGAAACAGAACGTAGACTAAAAAAATAAAAGGGGGAGAAAATAAATGAAAATGGAACAGCAACTAGGCTGTTACACTGTAAATCGGCATTGCTGCACTATACAAGCCACCCAGTACACCATATAGTGAACTATCAGTTATCGAAGACACTGGAGCAATCCCCACCCTCATGTGGATCATCTTTATGTAATCGGAGATTTAAAAGCCGATCAACTCTGTCCAGAAAAAAATCTAAAATTGTTTACTTAAAGTTAATCTTACAAGGGACACCTTTGACCTCGAACGCTCCGAACCGCACGAAAACATGTTTAGAATACAAATCGTTCATCACATAAACAGTGGTCTGAGTCATGTCCATGAAAAACGTCGCATTCTACTGCAGGAATTTTGTTAAAAAAAAAATCATACAATTAAGGAACTTTGCATAGTTGTAGTACTTGACCTCCTTATCAACATACTAAAAGTCCCCTAAGATTGACCTTAAGCTTCGGCCACCATATTGGAAAATGGCCGCCGATAATTCAGTTCTTCGCCGATAACTCCAAAATGAGCAGAGATAGCGTAAACTATAAAGATTGATGATACGTAGATAATGAAAAAAAAAACGCGCATTTTGGTGTATAATACATCTCTTTAGCTTTATTCGTTCAGGAGATATGAAGTTTTAAGTTATGGGAACTTTGTTATTTGTGCAGATGGTACGGTTTCTCTGGCAGAATTCGATGACTACAGATTGCATACTTACTCAAACTATGCATTAAAATGAAGATGATAAAATACGGATTTTGGTGTATAGTATGTTTATATATCTCTGTCAGTGGCTTGTAAAACTCATAGTAATAACACTTGTAAATTAATGGCGATCCGTAAAGTTTACAATAAATCATAACTGTAATTACTTTGTAGTAGACTTAAACAGCTATTGAGCATAGTTTATATTTCTTCACAAACCTCTAACTTTTACCTAATATTTCTGCAGTGTTTATATTATTTTCAAAGATGACACTACATTTTTATATCTAAGGATGTTAAAATGCATTAGAATACACGAATTTATATTGAAAATTATTATTAAACATATGTTCTGAAGTTTGTTCTTTTGTCTATGTAATTTAAATATCATATACATAGAATTCATCCTCATTTTCTTGCGAAGTAGGAGCATCTGGGTAGTTATCACACTAAACATCCTGGCAATAACCGCACATAGGCGAACAAGGCAGCCCAGCGTTGAAACAAACAGAATTCTTCTTACAATTATCTTTACACCTACAAGATTTTATGTGCAAAAGCTCAGAAGGAGCACGTTCCAGGTCTGAGCAAACCGGCACCAATTTGTAGTTAGATTGTGTCCATCCCAATTTGTAGTCTGTAATGAATTTCCCTTTCATTCCTGCACTTGATGATACACACGGAAAACATGTTGCTTTGCGGTTGCACTTGTTGGGGGTAGCACTGCGAGATCAAATCTGGAACTTAATGTTTGCTTACCTATGAGAAACTTGTATTGATAATAATAATACTCATCAAGGCTCTGGCTTTTCTTAGCACTATAGAGTTGAAGCAGAAATCTTTCTCTTGTTTCTTTGGTAGACAATGGGTCATTGAACAATAAAACTGATGTCCTCAAATCTTTATCTTTCTGGAGAAGACGAATGGCTTGAAGTTTACCCTTTCGATATATAGCCGAGGTTGTGTCACAACCTATTGATGCATGCAAAAACAACAGTAATCACATTTCTTTCCCAAATAATAACTGTTGCTTGGCAATATTAAACATTGTTTTCTGTTTCTTAGTCCCAGAGGCAGGCCGTAGAAACCACAAATCACACGTTTTCTTTGTTAATACTGTTAACACAATCAAGAGATCAGTGTCTTGAACGACAGCAACAACAGACACTTGACATTTTGCATTCTCCAACGATTGAAATATCAGCATCAAATTCTGCTTGGCAAACTTTCATATTGGACTTCAAACAGCAAGCTACCAAGGCATCAATTAAGGCAATTTTATTATTGCGATTACCTAGAAATTCAGTTTGAGTACAGGTCGTAACTGAGTTTCCTTGAAAGTGAATTGTTGCCGACGTTGTACGTGCTGTTGATATCCATCAAAAGCAACGATGCAATTTTCACCATAATAAGATACTATGTACGACATGTAGCAGTTAAGAACAACATTGTGTGTCGCTGATCTTGGCCATACAACAGAATGCCGAATGTGTCCTCCATCTAAAACATGAGCAGCATTCGTTGGTACTTTGAAGTTACTTTCTTCACATTTAAAAGCTGAAACTAAAGATGACTTGATACCCTTTCTCATTGAGATGTTATCAAATAATGAATGTGGTTTTGGGGAAAACTCATATCGGAAGCAATATTTCAACTGATCAGTTCCTTTTACGACACAAATAATTCTATGAAATAATTCTTGGCTATTAAAAACTACATTACTGTCTCGAATTTTTATTCCTGAATTCATTGAAGCCAGACGGGTAACTTTATTCTTTCGTTTCAGTTTCAGAGTACTGAAATCTTTCCCTTCCATTTCTTTCATTAACTGCATTCCTTTTTCAACTGCTAAGTTACATGTGACAGAGCAATCAGCCACTAAACCTGACGAAATGCTGACAAGTTCCCCCGATTCATGTTCAAAAGGATTATGTTCCATCAATCACGCAATAAAAATATTTACGTCATGGACATCTCTGTCTATTCTGCTTGGACGTTCCTCGACATGCTGCTGAGAGGATACATAGTGGGTGCTGGTAAATACTTCAATGGCTTCAGTAACTTCTGAGCATATTGGGCCACATGTAACCCAACGCATTAGAGTGTTTTCTGTAATGCCTCTCCCATGAGTTAATCCACCAATTGATTTTATCCCTCTCATGAAACATTGCTCAATTACCATATCAGTTGGCACACCGGCCCAAAACCTTTAGGCACGACGAACCGTGAAAAAATCTATCATGAGTGAAACGTTCAAATTCCTCCCTCGAAAGACGTTTGTCCAATTCCTGAATTTGTTGGCAGTAAAGATGTGCAGACTTTGCATATAAAATATGTCCAGCAGCATGGAAGTGAGGTAGCATACGGATGATAGTAGAAATGTGAAGAGACCAACTACCCGTTCTCTCGACCCTTATGAATTGCAACATTAACATAACTTGTTTCACATATTGAAGCCATAGTTTCGCAGTTCTACTCTTCTCCTTTATTTCTTGACAAGCTGTTTCAAAGTCATTATGTTGATTGATCAAAGATTCCAACAGATTCACTTGTTCTGAAGATACTTCATTAATGATAAATCTTTCACTCAGATCAAGTACGCTCTGAAAATTGTCACAGTTCACTGAAGGATACTTCACTACAACACACTTGAATAAAGCGGCTAGTGTAATTGATCTTGCATATGCATGTCCCGAAAGCATGTAGGGAACAGTATTCTTTGCATATACACACTCCCACAGATCCTCTATACCACTATCCTTCATAATGTGTCCTGTGGATCCTAAAAAGCTCATCAGTAAGTTAAATCCCCCAAGCCTGAGAATAACAGATGATATTGGGTCGTCTGTTTCCGTCGAGGTCACAATTTCACAAGCCTTTATGTATAAAGGTTGGTCGAAAGTAACAAAACATGTTTTTTTCATGGCATTGCATTCAGAAACAGCATAAGATAAAGCAGAATACAGAGTTACTAAATTGCTGGTTTTTAAGCTTATAAATGGAACTGGCAAAACACGTGAAGTTTGAAAAGTTCCTGTTTCTTCTGTACCCATTCCACGTACCCATTCCAGATGGGAAGTGGTTTGCTTGAAAATATGAATCCACTCATCCATAGCAAATCAAGTTTTATGCCGGCCCTAACTTGATCTACATCATGTGAAGTTGGTGTCAGTTTTTTTTTTACTGGAATATTTGCAAGACCTTGTACACTCGTCTTCTTGTCCACTTTTACAGGTATATTATTGAAATTGATATCTAATTTCTTATTTTTATCCCTTGGAATAAAGGATGGGGTGTTAACACTTTCAGCAGGGGTTACACATTTGATTCATCCTAATATGTGGATTGTACCCTTCCCATCTAGGGTTTTGATGTTAGCATCTGCATTATCAAAAACATATTGCTGGAACGCATCATGGCTGACTACCGGTTGAGTTACTTCATTTGCACAGTTCATAAATGAAAGGGTCTCCTTGTAAGATGAGCAATGCCCAAATGTATGGAGCACATCGATTAGATGCCTAGACCCATACTTAATATGTAGATGAACTGACAATCCTAGCTGTATTGGCGATATAAATGTCTTCGGTCGGCAGGCTGATATTATTGCATGGTTTATGGTTAAGCACTTTTTCTGTTGCTGAACATTTTGATTCACATTACAATGGATCACAGCTTCAGTGAAAATTTGAAGGGATTTAAGGAAAATATTTGAACCCCTTCCCGAATGGCTTGAACTGAAGGAAAACATATTATATCATATACTTCCTTTCGGATATCTTCTCTTATTATTGCTGCAGCTGTTTTGACTTTTCGTAGCCTTTCCAACTCTGAATCATTACTTCTCTCCGCATATTACTGATCGTACAGCATTTTATGAGTCGTCCCTAACAAACAAACTATGGTAGGTCGTCTTCCAGCTGCCTCAGTCATTATTATCCTCCAATCAAAATACTCCTTTAAGCGGCTTTTTAAGATAGAATCTGAAATGTCACTTTCTCTTCCTCCCGACAAAGTTTTCATTATGTTTTTTAGTTCAGAGAGTGTGTACTGACACTCGTCATTGTCCTCAATGTAATCGAATAGTTAAAAAAGAATTTCATTATCATGAGGAGGCCTACCAGGTTTAATTTTTAAGTTTCTAAAGTTTACATAACAATCATTATGTTATCTTGCTTCTTCTGAAATAAAATAGACGTCTGCAATTAATTTCACTATATCAGCTAGGCGGTCCCCCCTTGCAACCCACTCAAGAATCGATTAACTTATTTCATTTGTCTTCACTCGTGTCACTCTTCTTCGATTTTTTAGCTTTTTTAATGTTGGACCAACAGCGTCCTCCCCCACAAAATAAACAACAAGATTTATAGTTAAATATGTCCACCTGATACCTCCGGATGGGACCATTAGTGGAAGTTCTCTTGAAACTTTGACTACTTCACCATCATCAAGCCCTCCACCGCACAAAATACATCTATCATTAATTTCCGTTATTCACTTATTCCTGGAAAGAAAGAAAAATATTATAATATCGTTAATTAATGGGTAATATAATAAGTAACATAAACCAGGGCATAAAATAACAAAGTTCCCACAACTTAAAACTATATCTCCTAAACGAATAAAGCTAAAGAGATGTATTATACACCAAAATGCGTGTGTTTTTTTTTTCATTCTCTACATATCATCACTCTTTATAGTTTACGCTATCTCTGCTCATCTTGGAGTTATCGGCGAAAAACTGAAAATCGGCGGCCATTTTCCAATGTGGCGGCCGAATCTCAAGGTCAATCTTAGGGGATTTTTAGTATGTTAATAAGGAGGTCAAGTACTACAACTATGCAAAGTTCCTTCCTTGTATGATTCTTTTATAAACCCCTAATTTTGGCCTAAAATTCCTGCACTATTCTTTCAAATGAGACATCTGAATAGAAAGGAACTTAGATAATGCAAGGAAACAGAATGCGGTACATCTTTTGCGTAAGTCATTCGCGGATCTTTCCTCACAATAGCTTCCACGCGCAAAATATTTTCTTCTGCCACCACCGTTGCCGGACGCCCTATGTGCTCCTCATCTTTAAGGGTGGTTCTTCCCCTTCGAAACTCGGCAAACAAATGGTACACTGTGCTACGTGAAGGAGCAGAGTCTGGAAATGCTCCTTGTAGCCTTTTCAGGCATTGTTGTTGGCTTAGGCCGCATTTATAATCATAGAAAATCAGGGCACGAAAACGCTCGTGAGTCACATCTATCTCTACACTGCAACGATGGTCTGCTCACTAATAAAGAAAATTTTCTTTTGACGGACAGGATAGGAGCTGGGCGATATATCCAACTACCCTTCCTCTTTAAATATCGTCTTTCCGGTGGTGCAAACAGGAAACCTCTATCTCTCTTAGTTACGTAGAATCCGGAAAATATTGTGTTTCTTTACGTTACCCAAGTTCCTCTCTATTCAGGACTCGAAATGAACCGGAACGCCGTTCTGGTTCGTTAATGCTTGGAACCTTCCTTTTCGACTCGTCAATATGGTAATCATAAGTAAAAAAATGTAAAAGCATATTAGCAAAGGTAAAACGTTCCACTTCGTGGAAATTTCAATTTCGATTCGTGGGTAGAATGCAACGTTTTGCATGGAAATTACTCAGACCACTGTTTTGTGATAAACGATATATGAATCGTACGTTTGAAGAAGGGAACAAATCCAAAAAGCTGTTTTGTGGGAAATTAACAAAAACTGTATAAAATGTTTATTATTTATTGAAAGGAAACAATATTGCTACTGAATATTCAAAACGGTCTTCTGATACTTTCGTACTACTCAGACAGTTTACAAGTATTGTATTTTCTCCTGTAGAGTTAAAAAAAAAGTTCCTTCTTCAAACTTATGGAAAAACGTCTGCACATTTTTAAGTGCTGAGACGTAGGAATGAAAAAATCGACCAGAAAATAAAGAAAAACGCAATAGAAACCTTCAAATGAATGTTATTTACAAGAAATGTGTGTACAATGAGCTCGAAAGTTACAAGTAGGGGGCCTATGTAATAAATTCAATTTTTTTCCCGTCTACCCACTGACAGAAATTTCGCCCTACAAATGTGCAAAACTGCTTTTATTCCGTACCAGTGATAGCAATAGTTGCCATATGTAAACATCTGTTAACAATAGCAGTTAAAAATATCAGTGTATGAAAACGTATCTAAATGCGTTAGTTATTCCCGTCTGTGAAAAAGAAGCTTAAAACAATATTTTAGGTTAACCTACTTACCTGTATCCTGTTACGTGTGCAGTAGAGATATGGACAAAGGTAGTTAGTTCCTACCATAACTGTTGTAAAACTATTCTATGTAATTATCGGAGCTTGGATTTGCTGGTGGAGAAGAAACAGTATATCAAAACACAATTAAATCAGGAAAGTATAAAGCGGCGGGTAGGGGGAAGGGTAATTGTTTCAGGCTTGTATAGCTTGTAGTATAGCTTGCGACTAGCGACAGCAAGGCAAGATTTTTTTTCAGCTCTTCTTGCAGGGCTGGGCAGCCAAGTGAAACACTTCCGGTAGGAATAGCCCACTCTCGCTTATCCTGAACAATAAGTAACAGCGAGAAGCGCTCAACCCGTCAGCTGCAGTTTGGTCTTGTAAAGATGTCGAAAAGCTGATCTAAAGTTCCGGGGTTCAAACCCTGGCGTTGACTCTTTACATATTTTTTAAAAAGAAAATTAAAGTTTTTTTCATTTTTTATGTAACTACACAAAAGGAAATTTAATAAAAGTTGTGATTTACAATTTTAAAAGATGCCACTAAAATCTAGGATGTATACAAACCCACCAGAGCTGTGCAAGGGGGGAAAGGAGGGAAGGTCAGGGTGCGTCCGAAGGGAGCTGGGCGGCGTCAGCCACGTGAAGGGCACATCCCCCTGTTAGCGGTGGGCATACGCAAAAGTTCTGTTTAGGCAAAAGTTCTGTGGCGTACGGAAGTGTTTCGAAGTGTGCACCGGAAGTTGCCAAAATGGCTGCCAAGCCCTGCGCGTCGAGCTGAAAAAAAAATCTTGCGACAGGAAGAGCTGAGCCATCCTCGCGCATGCGCATTACTCTTTAACAGTAAATAGTACTTCCAAACAACTGCATCCAGTTGGGAATTTAGCGTATTGATAGCATGTTCGAAAGCTAATGCAAGTAACCCTGGATCGAAACCTGGTGTAGTTTTTTTTTCTTAATGAAAATAACATTTCTCTTTTTTTATATGTATAAACGAATTAGAAAATTTAATAAGAGTAGTGAACAAACGCATGTGGAGGTTAGATAAGTCAGGTACGGTATTTTTTTTATTGCACGCATGATTAACTTGTGTTTTCACAATGCACTCTAACTGTCACTAGTCACAAGTGCCATGTAGTAGTGTCTCAAATACAAGGAACTCCTATTAAGGCGGGATCATTCTCGTACAGGTGCATTACTCCTTCACCGTAAATGAGACTGACAAGCAGACAGTTTCCAATTATCAATTTAGTGGATTGGTAGCATGTCGGAAAGCTAATACGGAGAACCCACGATCGAATCATAGTGTGATTTTCTTTGTCTTTTTTAAAAGAAAAACGTTTTTTGAAAAAAAAGTTTCTCTTTTCATATATATAAACGCATTGAGCTCCTGCGTAGCCTAGTCAGTAGCGCGCTCGACTTCAGTGCGAGCTGTCCCGGGTTCGATTCCCGGTGTTGACCCAGCATCGTGAGGACAATTGGGGAGCTCCTGTGCATAAAATACAGTGGCGATCACAGTGAGAGCTTCGGCTCTCCTCTCCCAACCCGCCTGGACAGCGTGGGAGCAGTAGACCAACTCCTCCCTTCGGGGAGAGGCCTCATCCAGTAGTGGATTGAATATGGCTGTGATTTATTATTATTATATAAACCATTATGAAATTTAATAAAATTAGTGACCAAGGGCACGTTGAAGTTTGGTAAAGTCAGGTATGGTGTTCTCTTTTATTGCACACGCGACTGAATCGTGTTTTCTCAGACATTCGAAAATAGGACTTCTTGTTTTGAGACGCTAGTGGCCTTGTTCCCTTCTTCAAACTGACTAATATTTCCAAGGCCAGATAAATCATTCTATAACTATCTATCGTTCTTTGCTTCTACCTTATGATAAGCGGGTATAAATTGAGGTGCGTTTATTAGTAAAAAAAACTAATCTCGATTTTTTAGCTTTTGTTCACTTCTTCAAATTGCTGGTTCATTTTTTCTAAACTATGTGAATCTTATGGACTTTTTAATGTGCGTACTGTTTTCACTGCCTCAAAGGAAGAAAAATGTATAATCGCAAGACCTTTCCTTCGAAATTACAAAATAAAAAGGAATTTCTCTTAAAAATAAAAAAAAAATTAGGTGAAGGAGTACCGAACCTGGGACCACTGAATCCCAAGTCCAATGCCTTACCCATTTTTTTTACCCTTTTATTAAATCTGAATTGGACTACAGAATCAGAACAAACTGAAAATGTTACATGCAAATAAAGTTATAAAACAAATTAAACAATAACATTTCAAAATAACCTCTTTAAAATATAAATAAAATATAAACCACTTTAAAAATAAAATTATGCGATGAACTGGTATCGAACCAAGAACCACTGCATTACAACTCCAACGCCTTATCCATTACTCCACGTAGCCAACTATCAGCCAGTGCTTCCTGAGAGCTCTTTATATCAATTCCGTACACGAGTAACATACTCTACTAATTACGTAGTGTTCACACGCCATGGTTGTCGTCTCTGCCATTTTGTTCCGTTCTCCCAGCAGTTCTGTTTGTTTACAAAACTGGAAACAATGTGTTTTACCATTAACAAGCTTCGGAGAAAAATAGCAGCTAAGCCAGTAACTGCTATTTTTCATCGGTTGTAGCAGTCATAGCAATTTTTTCCATGTAGCAGTGAAAAATAGCTGCTACGCTAGTTTTGCCCATTTCGCACCTATTTTTGAAGGCTTTACTAATGTTTTTTTGCTTTCTTTGTGTATTGTATATCAAATCCGGCATAAAGTAGATTTTCACATTTTTAGCGTTTATTACCTTCTTCAAACTGCCGAATCATATATTCTAAGCATATTTTCGTGCGGTTCTTAGACTTCGTATATGTATTTGTACGCCGATGCTGATAATGCCTGTAAAGCAGTTCGACCGGGTAAGGCTTCGTTTGTCCGCTACAGGCCGTTAAAGTTTGGAGCAAGGGGGAAACAGCCGCTGCAATGACTCCCGTAGTTTTGGCTTGAATATGAATTTTTTGATGACTTCGAATATGTATTCGTACCCCGATGCTGATAATGCTTGCAAAGTAATTCGACCGCGTAAGGGCACGTTTGTCCGCTAGAGGGCGTGAAAGTTTCGATCAAGTGGAAGACAGCCCGCGCAGCCGCTGCAACAGCTCCCGCAGTTTCGGTTCGAACACGCATTTGTTACTCAAAATGTACACATGAACATACCTGACAGTGCTGATAAAGACTGCAAATCCACAATACCGTGTAAGGAATAGTTTGGCAGTTATAGGCCAGTACTTGTTAGTACCATACAAATGTAAGTTAGGCTTTTCCCCAAAACGAGTAAAACAGAAGGGAGAATCAAAATATTCATACAGAGCAACCTTCAAAATCACACTCCAAGTAGCGGAAGTTTTGGGGAGGTTAAAGACAATAATATCACTTCCTCATGTGGAAGTTCTTACCAATTTTTTTGTACTTTACGCAATTTCGCGAACGAAGACAAAAATAATGGAGTACGATATATCGACAGTACCACCAACCGCGTACCCTAGTAGTTAATAAATGTGATAAATTACCGCTCGTGACCATAAAGTTTACCGTAACTGACACTAACAATGCGGATTTAGGTGTAGTAATGTCTTCCTAATTTTATTTTTAACATGCTGGACTTTTTCAAGAAAAACACAAACGCCGGCCTGACATTTCTAGAAAGGTTAAAAGGCCGGACATGTCCGGCAAAAACCGGATGGTTGGTAACCCTAACCAAGTCACAAGCTCAAACAGGTTCAGGGGTCCTTGGAAATCGGAATTTTGGTATCCGATTCATAATTAGCGACGTCGAATCTCTCTATATACCAAATTTCAGATCCATAGCTTTTTTTTTTTTTTTTTTTTTTTTTCAATTTTTGTCCGCCCTGTGGGATCCGCCATTTTGAATATTACAAATGTGATGTCAGATTCGTACTTAGCCACCTTTTAAATCTATATATACTAAGTCTCATACACATTGAAACACAGCTTCCTATTTTGTCCACGTTTTCTGGTGTTTCGGTTTCGGGGCGTGCATTGTTCGGATCTTCAAATGGTCGCCACGCCCCCTTCAGGCCCCATTCAAGCGAGATATTTCACATGTAACGTGTACTCGGTGTGACCTTATCAACGATATATAACACATGCAGATCCCAGCATACTACTTCCCTACTTCCCTTGTAAGTATCGGCGACAAAGACCTGAGACGCGTTACCCAAACATATATGATATATTGAAACATTTCAATCATTTAAAAGCTCACTAAAGTGTTTTCTACTTAAAGATCAGCCGTTACCCTCCAGTACACATGATAAATTCACTGTCTAGATGCCATATGCGATATTACTTTTCATTATTATTCTTGAATTCCCATTAAAACACCAGCTTTGGTTGTAATTTTATTCTTGTGTGTGTATTTCTTTGTTTAATCTATATTAGTTTACTGATTTTGTTTCTGTATTTTTTTTTCTCTATATTTGCAATTCTGTTATTACTCTTCCTGAATTTCATCAAATTTTCATGTATTGTATTTGTACTTTTGTATCTTCTTGACAAGGTAGAGCAGCCTCCGTCTGAACCTCCCCCCTCTTTGATAAGCAATTGTCAACTCAACTCAATATTTTTAAAAACAATTTTAAAGCATGTATTAAGGAAATGGAAATATTTGTTAATTACTTCTGATCATATACCCTATATTTCCAAAGTATATATGTTTTACACATTTGGAAATATTCTTCATTATTCTATTGTGTCGTATGAATATGCTTGGAAATATAGAATATTTGAATCAGTACATCAGTAGGCCTAAGTACAGAAATGTTTTAAAATGTATTCTATATAGATATTACCTATAATTCTTTTAAATATAAGTGTATGCTTTTGTTGTGTGGTTAATTTTATTCGGCTTTCTTCTAATTAACTTCACCTATTGAGAATGTTATAAACTACTAGTCTGAGATATCTCAAAATAATCGACAAAGATGGTGAAATGTAATAATAATTATAATAATATACAGATTTCTCAAATTCTACCATTCAAGGTTCTGGTAAAAGTCGTTCAGAAACAACGACATTATCCTGTTTAAAATTTGCGTTGCTTCTCTTCACTATTCTTTAATTGCGCTTTACCATACTGAAAAAGCAGCAAAAACTAAGAGAAATGAGGTAATGTTTGAGAGAAATTGGTTTTTAGGAAATCATTAGTATTTTAATGTCGAGAGCTGTTTCTTATTTTTCAGTTGGCTTCTGATGATAATGAAAATGCAGTTAAACGCGTTTTTGATAAAAAGAATCTTGTCCAGTTTAGTCCGTGGGATTTCCCCGACGAACAACAAGTATGTTTTTTTTTTTTTTAATAGTAGAGTATAACATTCCAGGGGCAGGCAGCATGCCAAAGATTCCAAGTTCAATGTCAGTATGATTCATTAACAAGCAGGAGACAATCAAGAGTTTGCTTCTGTTTAATCTTCTTTCTGGTTTATTTTGTTTCTCGAGATTAAAAATTATTCTATAGGAGTGAAATCTTAAGTACCGGTAATGTTCATGGTTTTCATCAGCTGTATTCAGAAAAAAAATTCGAACTTTAATTTGGATTTGAATTATATTTAAGACCATTAGACAATTTCGACTTCGTATGGATGATGATGGGAAAATTGGTGGAATGAAGAAAGTGGAAGAAAACGGGAGAATCCCGAGAAAAACCACGATCGCGGTGTTAGTCTACCACAAAGCCCAAATGACATGATCTGGGATCGAACAGAGGACCACAGGTGAGTGCTCTAGCATTGAACCATCGCGCTACATCTTTTTTTGAACTACTAACGTTGTACAAACAAAGCAGTTCAACCTTTCAGTTCTTAGTCAATTGTTAGTACAGCGCAAGTCACTCCAAGAAGCGTTTCTGAATACGACTGCGTTTCTATCGCACGCTTACGAAAGCCCTTGGCAGCTCCACCAACAGGGACGTACCCACGGAGGCCACAGGGGGACCGGCGCCCCAAATAGTGTGTGTGCCCCTCCCAATGAAAATTAGGATAATACAGTAGATAGAGTCACCTTAAACACAGAAGGTACTATGTCCACTTTTGCTATTTTTTAGAAAAACGTTTTAAAATTTGAACTTCCATTTAAAGTCTGTATAAATTCATTTTATTTCTAACATTTCTAGCCACTTGGAGGTCGTTTTGTGAGGTGATATTTTCGTGGTTGATGCCCTTCAGTACAAAGTCTTTGATTATAGTGTTAACTCCATTTTGCCAAAAAGTGGACATAGTACCTTATGATTCCAAGGTGACGAGTCACTTCGTACACGATACCTATGGGTCAGTCCATGTGAAATCGTGTAGCTTGGCTGCTTGACCCCTTCCAAAAAATATACAGTATTTTAATATGTATATCCCTTATATAATAATAGTTCAAAACGAGTATTAAACGAGCATTTTATTTTCATACCAATCTATTAATTAATGGGAGCCAGTTTTGTATTGTGGCGAATACCAAAATTTGTGTTAGTAGACCTTTATGGAAAATGTATATGCGGACTCGTTTTAATATAGGACAATCAAACAAAAAACATTCTTTCCTTTAAAACCCGCTTGATAATTTTAGTCCCTTGCATGAAGAACCTAAAACGTAATCGAACTGGTCAAAATGGTATCCAAATGTGGTTCTTGAAATAGAAACAGTTCCGGTTTTCAGGACGCTTTTTCGCCCGGAAGGGATTGGATATCGAAGTTGATTTTTTTTGTGCACTATTAACATACCAAATTATATTGAAGGTTGATTTATGCTTCCTTAATGTTTATCAATTTTTGAAAATCCAAAAATTTGTATTTTGTGCATATTGGAGACCCAATATATCAAGTGGAACAAAATATAATCAACATGCACGGCAGTGCATGAGCCAAGTTCTTCACGTCAGAAAACGTCAGCACTGCCACAAGCATGTTATACAGGAACAAGAGTTTATGGCAAAATCGACGATTTGGGGGCCCCGTAAGAAAAAAGATGTTAAAGATAGGAATATGACCTTTTGCCGTTAAGGAGATATGGTAAATATGTGCAGATGTACAAAATTTCATATTCGTATCTCAAACTATGTTCTAGTTGTGGACCCCTGAAATTGCACAGTTTAGGCTAACTGACTCACTCACTCACTCACTGACTCACTCATCATATTGTTTAGGGTGTTTGGAGTAAGCTAGAAACATGAAATTTGGTATGAAGGTAGAGGATGATAAGTAGATAAAGGAAAAATTCCGACATTTTGAAAAAGTCGCCATCTTGGATTCAAAATGGCCGCCAAACCTAAAATTTCAAAGAATACACAGCCTAAACGACTAAAGATAGAACAGTGAAATTTGGTACGAAACTACATCATTGATAGCAAATTAAGAAAACTTTTTAAAAATTTGAAAAGTCGCCATCTTGGATTCAAAATGGCCGCCAACCCTAAAATTTTAAAGAATACACAGCCTAAACGGCTGCCGCTAGAATAATGAAATATAGTTTGACAGTACAACATTATTAGTAGATTATCAAAATATTACAAAATATCTCTAAAGACGCCATCTTGGATCCAAAATGGCGGACGTCATAAATCCATTTTCCAACTGCTTGAGCCAGAGATACGAAATTTGGCATAATGATGTATTATCAAGAGTAGTTTAGGAAAACATAACAACGTTTTAAAAAAGTCACCATCTTTGATTCAAAACGGCATCTGAAATACCATTTTTCACATCGTTCGAGATAGAAAAATGAAATTTGGTATGACAGTGTATCATCACGAGTATGTCACGAAAATATAAGAAAACGTTAAAAATGTGTCCATCTTTTATCCAAAATGCCCGCCTAAGCCCCACTTTATAACGACTGAAGCTAGAGAAACGAAATTTGGTATGAAGGTGTACCATTACGAGTAGGTAAGAATAAATTCGGCTCGTCTCCCCTACTAGGGTACAGTTCCCAGCTGGAGCCTGATTGCGATAAAGGGGTGCGCCCCCGCGAGACCATCTTGGAATTCTGGTGGCAGCGCCCCAATGAGGCGAAGCGAGTATATACATTACACAAGTGTAAAAAGCTGCGAAATACGAGCAAAAGCACCAGGGGTG
>JAGDQP010010351.1:6222-56038 GCA_022664845.1 Lepisma saccharinum
GAAGATATGCAGTCCCACTTTCCAAATGGAGGTTTCTAAGTAAAACCAATCATACTAAATCATTCACATGAAGCTACTTCAAAAACATCACAGAACAAATGGCTTCTTAGCTGCTAGTGAAATTCATAATACCCTTGTCACTTCCATGAAAATAGGTTAAACTTGTGCCAAATAAAAATTTGCGATTTTCTGTCTTATCTTGATCGAAACTTGTTCTTGGGTCAAGAAATTATTCCCTGGCAGGGACGAAAATTAATTTGTCAAGGTTTTGTGCCAGGGGGATCACGGGCATTCCCCTGCTAATTCGCACACTGCCCAGAAGTAGGAATATCAGATTTGGGTACGTTACTGCTAAGAAACTTAGCACACGTGGGCCGAAAAGCTTTTTATTTAACAAAAACCTCTCCTGAAATTCAAAATATTGCTACATTTGTATTAACGTTATAATTAAACTGCACAAGTAGCAAATAGAACGCGAAAACAATTTCCAAGTTACAGAAAATAATTTTAAAGTAAGATCTTAATAGTATTTTTCAAAGAAAATACCTTTTACAGTGTGTTCTATATGTTTTAAAAATAATTTGAAAATCTCCTGAAATTCACCACTTGACAACATATTTTAATAAGCATTAGAAAGCAATTTTAATAGTAAAAAACGTGATTGTGTTGAAATAATTTTGAAAATAACGTTAACAATTATTTTATAGTTTTGTTTTTAAAAATGTATTATTTGATACTTTTTTAAAGTCTCACTTGGTGTTTTGAAAAGAAGTAAACGTTTTTTTAATAAAATAATTTGATATATCTGTTTTAAACTACTTAGAAACAGTTTTCATTACTTATTTGTTACTAAAGTATGATAATTACAACGGTAGATTATATTTCATAGATGAAGTATTTTGTCGGAAAATAATAGCATTGCACTGAAATAATACAAAAAGTCCGATTTGTAAATTTTACAGTAGTGGACAAGTGGGTCGTATAGCTGCCAAAGATGCTTGTTTAAAATTTCAAGTATCTCCTTATTTTTTTTTGCAAAATTCATGACGTTTATATATTAGCGTAATTTTCGGATTGTAAAGGAAGTCTAAACGAGATTAACGCTTTATAACTATTATAGTTCATCTATGATCTTGACAGGAAGGTAGGCATTTTACAAGGTTCAACCTGTGAGCTGGCTGTTAACAGCTTAGTGACAGTATTTCTGACAGTGAGACTCACTCGACTATGACGTACAAGCTGACGTAACTCGATTACCCAGGATCCCTTTGAGTTCAAGTGACGGCTGGCGCATCTTTATCTACACGATTTTTTTAAAATTTCTCATGACAAACAGTTTGGAAAAAAAGATCTAGAAGACATGCGGTTTCGATCCAGCGACCTTCAGCGCAGAATGTTGGCACGTAGACCACTACGCTAGAGAGTCATTACTCTTTCGGATTACTTTTCGAATAGATCTAGTATTACTTGCTTACACACACACGTTCGCACAGTTCTTTTTCTTTTCTATGTCCTTTTTTGATTTTCTATTTTGCCCGGCCTTTTATAACAGATTCAAACGTCTGTATCGTATGAGAATTCTTTTGCAATATATCTCCTCTTCATTGCTGCCACTGTAACTTGAAAATTAAGCACTAAACATGCGATGTGTTTGGCAGGAACTTAATTTTTCATACCGAGATTAGTTTTCGATATTCTCATCACGGCATGGGATTTGCTTTCTTGAAAGATAGTACGTAGGAACACGCTGGAAAACTCATTGTAAGCAGTTTGGAACATCTTCACAACATTGACAATTTACATTCATCAGCAAACCCTTATAAAGAAAATTAAAGAGAAAGAAAATGTTTGGAAATGTTCCTAGCGTTACAAAGCTATGAGACTAACATAGCAGCTTACTTGTGGGTACGTTAGAATTTCGAAAAGAATCATGACAACAGTTAGACACAGTGACTTCTAGATCTCTTGCTGTCTGAGTGAAGAATAGAAGTTCCGTTTCAGAACTTTCATCTTAGTGCCATTTGGAATGTGGAACAATTAGAAATTTTAAGGTTCCCCAAATTATTTCTTGTGTCAAACCCATTGACACTATGTATCACCCGATTTCTTTTGTCATTTGACATTTTCACGTAAACCTTGACCTCTGTTTACTCCTCCTAGGGGACACGGAGTGGAACATTTATAGCTAAAAATGTTAGCCCCTTAAAATAATGAAGGACGTGTTTTTGCGTTGTTTTTATATTCCCAGTCGTTTTTGAAGATACACAGGGTGGCAATGGACTTTATGGACACGAAATATGACCGCCGCCATTTTCGATGGGTAAACATAGTGACTTGAAACTTTTGGCAAAATATTTCTTTTGTCGAGACCTTTCAAACGATATATTGCTCGGCCCTCTTTGCCATTTGAAAATTTCAAGTTGACCCCCGTTCTCCTATTGGGGGGCGGGTCTGGGGTGGAACTTTTATAGCTCAAAATTAAAGCCCCTCAAAATAATGAAAACGTTTTTGCGTTTTCTCATATTCGCAGTCGTTTTGAAGATACATGGGGTGGCAACGGACACTATGGACACAAAATATGACCGCCACCATTTTGGATGGGGGACGTTAGTAATTATCCTAATAATTATCTTCTGAATTTTAAACATTCTAAAAAAAAATGTTGATGATCACCAGAATGTAATACCATATTTTGTGAGGCAATAAAATGTAGCATAATAAAATTATAAAATTTTAGATTTGTTTAAAATGGATCTTAGCGTATGAGGTAGGTTATTTGAGATAGACTATTTGCAAGTCTATTTATATGTTCTTCCCACGTGAATCGATTCTCAATAACGATACCTAAAAATTTCACTTTCAGAGAAGTCGCATACTGAATATTGATGATTATATCTGATGTAGTCATGTATGGAGAGGGTCGTAGGTTAAAACACATACTTTTAACGTTTAATTTAAGCTTGTTAACATAAAACAATTTTCTATTTGTGCTATTACATTATTTATTTTACAAATATCTGCATCCTGCTAAGCAGTGATAACTTTCTTGAGAAACCGTTTGTACTTACTAGAATACTTGTTTCTTTCCAACTATGTACACAAACATTCAGAAAAGTTCGCCTAAACTGATTGACGTTATACAGGGTGTCTCTAAAATGTTTCTGTTAAATTTTGCTGAGAGTATTCCGAACCACTTTGAAAATATTTCAATCATTTGACAATTAAAATCAATCCATAGCCAATGTCCTGCGTCTATAATCTGTTACGTGTCTTTCGCTTACCTATATCGACATATAGCCGAGTGG
This sequence comes from Lepisma saccharinum, assembly GCA_022664845.1. Lineage (NCBI taxonomy): Eukaryota > Metazoa > Arthropoda > Insecta > Zygentoma > Lepismatidae > Lepisma > Lepisma saccharinum. The sequence goes on from JAGDQP010010351.1 coordinate 9,528, forward strand.
CATGTAATATTTAAGGATTCATAACGAAGCTGACATAACAATCTAATCAGTTACAAAACATGATGGATCACTGAACTTTAAAATTGACAGAAATCTAGGTTATAATAAAATACATAAAATTCGGCAATGAAACCATTCAAACTTTGCCTAACTTTTTCATTTCCTAATAACGTTTTAGTAAAACTAAACTTAAGCGTTAAAATAGAACGACTTGTGCGAACTTTAAATTTAGAATAAATGTTGCCTTTTTCATTTCTCGGGAAAACACTCGAATATGGGGAAAGAGAAAAATAATATAAAAAGTGATTATTGAATATCGAATTTAATTATTGATTATTGAATTTGCCAGAACTAAAGGAGCAAGACTACAATTGTTCTATTCAAGGTGTATTATTTATTTGGGAAATATTATTTTCTACTCTCAATGGCTAACGCAAACTGTACTGAAAAAGAACGAAAAACTTCATTTTCTCAATTTATAGGGAAACGAAATGGGTAGTAATGGGAATGTGTGGTCCTTTCTTATTTCAATAAATATATACTTCAGGACAATATAATTTTGGACTTTATATTATTTTGTTTTGTCTGGACGATAAAAAACTGTGTTTCTGAAAAATACTTCCACGCAACACTATTCAGTTCGGCACTAATAGTAAAAACAACTGGCAAAATTATACATGTAAAGTCTAATGCATGTATAAAAAATTGTCAAAATTCGTAAACGTCACATCCGGTATTGTTTGGACTTAGTCTTATTAGTTTATCACAGTATCGGAAATTTGCGTAATGTCTTGCTTGTTCCTTTGCATTACCGACCAAACTTGAAATTGTGGGACGCTCTTTGGTTCTATTTTGACCATATCAGTGTATAATATCTTGGGCGACGAATATTCGTCCCTTACTTCTGGAGGAGGAAGTTGTGTTGGTTTAATTTTAAGGCCTTTACGCAACTTTGCCTCAGGCGGGCAGGATTGATTATGATTGGGTGGAAAACTGGGAAGAAACGGGAAATCCCAGAGAAAATCCACGCAAACAGTGTTTACAAAGCCCACACCGGATGGTCAGAGCTTAAACTGCCGACCCCACAAGTGCCATCGTGGCTCCAATGCAGATTCACGGTCGATAACAGAATACTATTCTGACAGGTTTATCCACGGTATTGCCTCCGCCTCGCCAGGAAAATGTCAGGATGTACGCCAGGAAAATGTACCTTGAACGTGTCCTTCTCACATGGGTTTCGGCGGCGCATCACAGCCTCAACAATAAGGAATGAAAAACAGAGTAGGCATTTTAGAAGTAGGAAAGCAGATACATAAACAGAACATACTAAACGAACAATATCGTATGTTGTTTAAATGTTTGTAAGTAAAAGAGACATCGCAAAGTAACACATAAAATACAATGAGACCAAATAGGAATTGTTCAAAGAAAAATGCCATAAAATTTGGAAAAGTACCTGCGAAGGAAACAAGACAAAGCAATGGAAACAATATATCAAAAGAAGTAGCTATATTGCAATTCTATTCTTCACGTAAATTTAAAAGAAAATATGCACATGAAATTAATTTTCATCCTGACAAATTCTCGTTTTAACAAATTGATAAAATATAAAATTATATTAAATTAAGACGATATTCAACAAAAAAACAACAACAAAAAAAACAAATGCTAATCATGGTTTGCATTGAAGTATTGATGTAAGGAAAGTAACAATAAATGACGTATATGGCGGTCATCAGTCTAAGGCATTTTGTATTCAATTGGATACAAACGGCCCTATGGAGACCACTACTGCATTTCTTTTGGAAACACACACCACTCACTGTGTTAACTCTCTTTCACTTAATTCATCACTGATTCATATAACCAACTATATTTCACGCATTTCATATTAACCACCTAACTTAATGGCTTATGGAACTCTTAAGGTCATTGCCTCAGTAATAGGCTTCGCTACTGTATTTTGTCCTGGGCAAAATGAAGGCGTTTTAGTACGAAAACCTAGTTCTCGAAATCCTTTCTAATATTCTCTTCCCATCGATGGTTTGCTATTCCCCAAAATTTTCTTCCCCCGCCTCCCATTACGATAATTATATTGTCTTCTACCCATACGGGTTACACGGATGGGGATTTTATTATGCTTCAAGCATAAAATGAATTATTGTCCTTGGAGTTCCAATTATGCGGTGTCCAACATTAATCGTTAGCTTGTTTCTTTCAGGTTTATATCTTAGTCAAATAACTCTTTGGACCTCACCGATAATCATTCCGTTATAAAATGTCGATTTGAATTAATTTCATTTGGTTATAACATACATCTAAGAAGAATTACAGGCAGAAACTCTAACTCATTCTAGGGTCAATCCACGAATAATAGGACATGAGTAAGGAAAGTATGTTGTAATTACCAAGAAGTATTATACATGATTTTACTCCTCAAGTAACAATCTGTGTGGATAAACTGTGTATACTGCACTGCATGTGAAGCACATGAAGTTTGATTTAGCTTGCAAATTGGCATAGCTATCGATAACCAAAGTGACCACCAGTCAGTGTCACGTCCGTAACCATAAATGTTTCTCAATATCATAACACTAACAAAGACACTTACGGAAGTGTAACTCACCGTTTTTAATGAAACTTTGAGTACTTGTAGAACATCGAAAAATAATGGACATGTATTTTTTAATTTCGGCAATGGTGCGGCTTTAAGGGTAGAAACCACCTAGTGAACATTAGGGGTCGTCTCCAAGCATAGACAGAAAACAATCATTTAATGTAGAAGAAACAATACTGCCAGGGAGCTGGACAGCTGATTCAGAATCGGACGTCAAAAGTAAAAAATTCAAAATGGCGGATCCAATATGGTGGTTAGTTGATTACAATTACAAAAAGTCGTCTGGTTTGAAATGCTCTGCAACTAGCTAAGAATAATTATAGTTGGCAGAGGTTACTGCGAGAAGATGGCAGACCGATTTCGGCAGGAACAACTAGTAGGATTCAGCCTTTTGATGTGTTCTTCTTTAGGCGTGTAAAAACTTCTTGAGACATTTTTCTGACATTGTCCTTCTCTACAACTATAATATAAATTTACATCTCGGTAATAATATAATTAAGATCCAATCACTGATTCATAATCAGTTTTCGTCTCATGGTACAAAAACGGTTATTTGGAAGAAAAAACACCTGAGTTTGAAAATCGCGTAACATTTTGTTTCAAAGATTGTGCAGCAATTGTTTACGGAATACCATTACTGTAAAACGTTTTCGCTATAAATTAATAATTATAACAATTGAGGATCTATGAAGTTCTGACATAGTAAGAGTCCAGGGGACTCACTATAAATAAGCACCCCAAATAGTGAGGGATAGCGAGACTCAGTTTAATCAAGCATCCCGTTAACATCAGTACGGAAAGGGGTTTCAAATCGTCTGCCACCTATTGGCAGTAACCCCTGCCAGTAATTATTCTTTTCTAGCTGCAGAGCATTTCCAACCAGACGACTTTTTGTAATTATAATCACCATATTGGATCCGCCATTTTGAATTTTGTACTTTTGACGTCCGATTCTGAATCAGCTGTCGTAACATCCCTGGCAGTATTGTTTCTTGTACATTAAATGATTGTTTTCTGTCTATGCTTCGAGACCACCCTTAACGTTCACAGGTGGTCTCTAAAATTCCTGTCGATTAATTTTCGATGTTCTACACGTATGCAAAGTTTCATTGAAATTTGTGAGTTAAACTTCCATAAGTCTTCTTGTAAGATAAATAGATGCATGTTCTTCATATTACAGACACAAAGCTAGTTCGCATGTAATCTCTGATGCCTAACAAGATCCCTGTTCTGTCTGTACCAAGGTATGTATAAGGGATTGAGGATGTGACAACTTGTCCTTTTCTGTCACGTGCGCAACCGGCCATTTTGTATTTTTATCACTTTGGTTTGCAGTACTGAGGAATGTCTTGTTATCAGTGCATAAAGTAAGATATTCTATTATTATCAGAAACCTGTCATTTTTTGCAAAGTTGTTTGAAAGAAGATAGCAGCATGGAATGTGAAGATCATGTCCGTAATCGTGTATTGACCCTATATTAGGAAATTAAAAACTTCGAAAAAGACAATTAAATATTACTTTGATATTAAAAGAGTGGAAGAAAAGTATTATTAGTAATACGACAGATAAATAATCTGTGTACAAAGCTGTCGTTTGTCCAGGACTAAGAAAATACTGTTGTTCTTATGGCAACAGCAATGCCAGTTTGAGCTTGGAAAACAAGAAATAAACGGGACTCGCTGAGCTGTTCTTCCGGTTCGTGTTGCCAACTCACGCAGACTAAAGTGTCTCTAGTATGAAATTCATCCGTTACACATATTGAAAAGTTTTCCCTTTTTTCCACCGACAATTTGAAGAAAAGCATGACCTGATCTAATTTTTTTGAGGATTTCATCTTTTTTTTTTAAAAAAAAAACGAAATATATGTGTCACAAAATATTCACATCTAACGTATAATATATAAAAGATTAACTAGATTTTTTCCAAATGTCACTTTACATCGGTTCACTTCTAGATCCCTCATGAGTAGCATGCATCTCTCTTGTAATAAAATAAAATGTAATTTTACCTAAAGGCATACATTATGAATACAAAAGTATACAGGGAGATGAGAGAGAGCATTCCACACAATTCACTTCTCCGTACTTGCTGGTTATCATCAGCTCCAATTATATTTTTGGTCAACGAAGCTGACTCAGTGTTTGGGTGTTCGGAATTCCGTAATATTCTGGAATAAAATTAAGATTCCAAAACCCCGATATTTGTGATTCCGGAATTTCGAAAAGTTGTAATTCCGGAATAAAAAGACTTCGAATTCCGGAATTGACTTTGGAGTTCCGAACTCCTCTACTCCACAGTGGTACAAGAAGAAACAAAGTAACTCTATGGCTCAATAAACTCTCAAGTTCATCGCCGCAGAAACATATTTCGCTTCCTGGACGAAATTAAGCAATTTTTTCGGCCTGAGCCTGAAATTGACAAAATTTAACTTTCACAGACCAAAGTTCGATTCGTCCTTCAAGAAGGAGTGCAATTAGATTTAAGGAAATGTTAGTAATAACTGCAGGATTGTGTGGAGACACTTTTGGGACAGAATGGAAATGTGCAATTCCCTCCAAACTTAAGATGAAAATCATTAAAATTCGAAATTATATAGTAGTTTCTTCTTACATAAATGCATAGCGTGTGAAAAAATATTTTAAAAAAATATTTTATCGCACCTAAATTACTGGGCCTCCAGAAAATACGAATTCATCTATATGCAAAAATTACGAATTATTGTATCTTCAAGAATTCATAAAATATTAAGGAAGCATCAGCCTTCCTGTATACTTTCAATATATACACTATAATATTCAGTCCTTTCCGAGCGACAGTCACATTTGGTTATCATTTTGACCAGTTCAATTAAGTTTAAGGTTTTTCATGCAGTGCAGAGGATTTAAATTATTAAGCAGATGTTCATGGAAAGAATAGTTTTTATTTGAATATCCTAGCGGGTATTACAATTTCTGTAAACATCTATTAACGCAAATTTTGTTATGCACCGGGTCCGGAAAACAAAAATGGCCGCTAATTATTAATCGTCTGGTATAAAAATAAAAGAATACCAATTTAAAACTATTCATATATAAGGGATATAAATATTTTTTAAAAATAATTGAAAGCAACCGAGAAGTTAAGCTGGACGATTTCAGATTCACTATGCACTAAACAATGCTTGAATAAACGTTATTGGATTATTTTGGATAAACACGAAGTATATGATACTCTTTGGTATTTGTAAAAGCCATAAGCAAATATCAGACCCCCTCGACAATTTATCCGGCTACACTGCTAGATAGCAATAACATGTATGAAATTTAAGACTAATTTTTTAAAAACCATTTCTGATTGCATTTTCTCTCCTGAATTCAAAGATATGATCTGTTTTCTGCTAGCGCGTCAAGTTCTTTCACAATTTAAGAAAATACGTTGACTGTCGTACATATCGGTGTCATACTGTATCCTAGGATTTTTATTGACTGATTTCATACAATTTAAAAGTACAAATAGAATTATCATTCTCAGCAGTCAATCCCGATGTATAGGTGTGTATTTCTATTCTCTTTTTCTTTCTTTAAATAAACATTAACACACAAGCTAATTCTAATGCACATTCTTCGAAGCATACTGTATCCAATATCCCGTCAAATTGTGATGATGTCAAATGCCCGGTAGCTTTTCTGTATCTGTCGCCAGTGTGTGAAGGTACAGCGACAAAACAGTTTTGTCTCCAAGAAGTTGCTTACTGTAGAAGACAAATACAAAATTCTTGCGCGACTGATCTGTCGCCCAGTGTGGGGATGGCATAGTACCCAGATTTGAACTATAATCTTTACCTATTTTTGTTTTAATTTTGTCACTATGACAAATTACAGAAAATATGTTTTTCACTCGAACACCCACAATATATCTTATTAGTGCGTTCCATGCTTAGGTATCCAGCACATACATAGTATAGGCGGCACCATATTTTGTTATATCGAGGATAATTACTTTGTATTCCTTGAGATTCTCACCTTCCTAAATTATTAACTGACATTTGACAGTAGTAACGCGTCATGACCAACACACATTGTTACAGAACAACAACAATACATGTTTCATATCTACCAGAAATTGTATGTTACCCTTCAATTACCAGAAAATTGACTACATTCTAACTGAAAATAAGTTATGTACAATGTAAAACCCAAGAAATCAGGTCGAACCTTGTTCAATTTCTTCACAAAATATGATTAATTACATATTCCAATTCCACTATTGTCTTTAGTATTGCACAAATATATACATTTTGCATTGAACACTATAATAATTAGATGCTTTTATACAAGGTATCTGAATTAACGAAATGCTATCATTGTTTTAACTTTCGTAGTATCTCCGCGCATTCAACACATGTCGAACGATTCGTTTCGTACTACTGCAAGATCAGGAAATAGGACCATAGTCGTTGCACTTGCTTGCAACAAATTGATCCTTGTCTAATTTTTGTCATTTGTCCCCTTTTCCGTTTAACAGTTGTTTTAGATTGTTGATCAGGCTAAGATTCAGCACCTGTTCCACTCTCTGTTGTCGGTTCCTTTTTAATGGATCTTGCACATGGTTCCACACTTTCTTTAATATTCATAGATTCAAGGGTTTCAGTTCTGATTGGTTCAGAAACTTTGGGTGGGATCTTGCTGGCAATTCATCTGTTTTATTCGGTTTATCATCAGACACAATATTTTTCTTCGCCGCATATTTAGCCTAAGGAACAACACTTGCCTCATTTTCTTCCTGTACAGTAGGTTCAACCAAACACTCTTCATCGCCTGTCGATTCGCCTGATTCTTTGCGAACTATCACTTTCTTCTTCTTGCGGGGTTTGCAACTTTGATATGCTTACCATTACGTTTTCATAACAAGGTTCGCCCGCGCTATCAGCCACCTCTTCAACGTTTATCTGGGCTTCGCACAAGTTTTTCTTCCTCTTCTTCTTCTTCGAATTGGCGTTACTTAATTTCATGTTACCTAGAAAATAAAATAAATTATGTTAATGCACCACACGAAATGTTGATGATAACTCTTGTTTATTGGAATAGGAATAGACCTATACTTATTTCAATGTCTGGTAGTTGGGGCCAGCAAACCTTTGCGCCGCACGGTACATTTCCACATGTAAACTCCAAGAATAAGGATCGAACTTTATTACTTTAAACAGCAAGAGCAGATACAAATTACATATAAGTGATATTTACTTACATTGTCATTTCAAAATGACATAACCTGGCACATTAGACACACATCGCCTGCACAAGTTTGTATTACCTGGTGTTTGGAAAATGTATTTATAAAATCCACCATTTTGGATTCAAAATGGCGTTCTTGGAGTCATTTAGTAACATTTTCGTAACCAGCTATTGCTAATGAATCTTTATACCAAAGTTGATGATTCTGGCTCCAGCGGGTTGGGCTGTGTATTCTATTCAACAATGTGTTTTGCTGTCATTTTGGATTCAAGATTGCGACTTTTTCAAAATGTTGGATTTTTTTTTATCTACTCTTGATCTACTCTACCTTCATACCAAATTCGATTTTTCTAGCTCTATTATGAGGACTCGCTTTGTTTCACTGGTAGCGCTGCTCCCAGACACGATTTGTATCGCCTTTATATAATTTTAATAGATTGCACGCGTGTCGTCTTCATTGTGAATATAAATCTGAATTAGGATTTTATAAAATCCCTTGTGTTTTCGCATGATTGTAATCGATCTGCAGCCAACATCACTGGAGAAATATCAGTTCTTGTGGTCACTTCTTTCAAATTTTGTAACATTTTTTCTTTGTTCTCTACTTCAACTATTTTTAAACGTATTTAGTCCAATAGAAATTTTGTGGAAAAATAAATATTTGAAGCTTTTTGGCATTTAAATTATTCAATTAATGAATCTCTTTTCCCCTTCACGCGATTTGTTTTTCTTTATAGCGGCAGTAAGGAAAGCACAAGCCAAACTCTACCCAACAAGATTTTTAGGACACAATGACAATATGGTTCAAACTAGTGAGGATTAAGATAGTAAACACGACGGAAGTCGTCGTCATCTACGACGTCATACTGACAGACTCTGACGCTACCCACTGTAAATACGACGACGAAACCGAAATTTCCTAACTCGGCTTCGTGGCCGAATGGTCAAGCCGTTCGCTTCTACAGTGAAAGGTCCCGGGTTCAAACCCATATTGGATCAACACTTTTTCTTTCGAAATGTATTTTCATATTATCGTATTTATTATTAATAATTGCTTTTTTGCATTTTTCGTACATTATCTGAAATTAGTGACCATGGGAAAGTGGAGGTTAGGTAAAGTTAGGTGCGGTCAATGTCATGTATCTTTACATTTTCCTCTCTGAAATTCCTAGCGCAAGACGCTCTTCGACTTCCGCCGTATTTACTATTTTAATCCCCATGTGGTTCAAACTAGTGTTTAAAGGCAAAAAGAAAACGGAAATTAAAAAAAAAAACAGGATTTCTTTTAACTTGGTAAAGAAAAGTTTTATTGATGAAATCATTTTTTTTTTTTTTGCTTTTTCATCACGAATATTCACTAGTTAACAGATATTTTGTGTTTTTCACCAACTTCAGTTAATAATTTAACGAATCTAATGTATTTCAAGTCTCTTATAACTTCTTAACGATTTGTAAATTCCTAACAAAGATTTGTCGGAGTCACACATTATGCTTTTTGCCTCTCTGCTCTGGATTCTAGTCGTAGGAGTTACTGCAAATTTTGTTGAGTATATAACAAAGATCCGGTTGACGTTTCGAAACACAATAATGGTAAAGTGATAGTAATTTATTTTACAATAGAAAAGTGATAGGAATTTATTTTATTTTCTGGAATCTTAAGAACTATTCTTAAATTTTAAAAAAAAATAACGGACTCACCCTTTATGCTTTTTGCCTCTCTGATTTGGATTCTGGTCATAGTAGCTACTGCAAGTAATGTTCAGTATATAACGAAGATCTACTTGATATTTCACATTACACAATAATAGGAAAGTGACAGTAATTTATTTTACAATAGAGAATTTATAGGAATGTATTTCTTTTTCTGGAATACTCAGGCAATGAATGGAATGACAGAAAGTAAGTAAAATTTAGTTTGATACGATAAATATATTCGTTGATCATAATATTCTAAATCGAATTGGCCTGTTTCGAATAATTATTATTAATTATACAAAGCGCAATAGAGCAATGTGAGGCATATATCTTCAGACTTACTCATAATAATACATTCTAATTTTGAACAGCATGTAGGTCTATATTCACAGTAGCATAAACTGCTTAAGCATGAGTCGTCTTTGTATAACACTCAGTTTTTAAAATCTACTTAATGTGATATTCTAATATTTTTTGTTATACAAAAAGCTCCAAATTATTCAGAAAGCAGTGTATTTAAATATGAAATCATTTTCTTGGACTATAAAGTAATAATTTCCAAAATGAATTGTTAGTAGCTTTCACGTACTACTTGCTTCACCCTGAAACTGTTCAGAGTTCGAATGTGTTTATGATATTCATAAGGTAGTATTTACTTTCATAAAAAACGACTATTCTTGGTTTTGGTAAAATATATATTTTAAATCTTTACTGTTAGCAAAGTTATTAGATGTGCAAGAAACATAAGTTTTAAGCTGCATTAGTTTCTCCCATCGTAATGCAATAGTCCTATATGGAATAGATTGAATATACATTTATGAAACACAGTTTTGCTTCTCGAAGTTCCAATACAGACCCACATAGCAAAATAACGTCCCAGGGATAGCTGACGGATCTCCTGGCAGGATATCGGGACGTCCGTAGGACGTCCTGTTTAAGTTCCGTTTATATCCATGGGACGTATAGTTATAATTAATCCTTGGTATAACTATACGAAGGCATATCCTTCATATAGTTATAATTAATTAAATAATAATTAATAATAGTAAGATCGATTTAATTTATAGAAATTCCAGGTAGGTAATCCCGCACGGCTTTCCGGGGGACATCCAGGGGACCTCCATACGGGATGAACTGTTTGTATTGCCCACAGAGTTATCCCACGGACGTCCTTAGGACATCGCTATGGGAGCAGGACCATTCTGACGGTAATGGGATCTAAATGGGACGTCCCAGGGACGTACGGTACTCTGCTATGTGGGGATGTTATTATTCTAAACGTATATTTGTACCAAAACAAACATTTTAACTATTTATTAATGCTCAAATAATGTTAGCTACGCCGAAAAGAAAAAGTTATTTTCCAGAGTGGCAAGAACAATTTGAAAAATAAAAAGAAATGCCCTTGCATCAGAAAAAATGTATTAAAAAACTTTCAATTTACATTAGGAACGCAATATACCTGTATCTCATTCGCTCCGTTGTACATGAGAGAAAAGTTCTGTTCACTTTTGGCCTTTAGGTATCTTTGGATCAGGCCGAGAAAACTTACATAATGCTTCAATTATTTTACTATAGAAAAGTGACAGGATTTTTTTTTTATTTTATGGAATCCTAAGGAAATGAATCGAATAACAGAATACAAGAAATAAAATGTAGTTTGATACACAAAATATATTCGTTAATCGTAATACTCTAAACTGAATTGAAATATTTCGAACAATTATCAATTATATAATGAGCAACAGAGCAATGCAAAGATCTTCAGACATACTCATAGTAATTAATACATTCTAATTTACAACAGCGTGTATATTCACAGTGGCACAAGCTGCTTAGCCATGAGTCGTGTCTGCGTAACAGCTAGATCTATAAAATCAATTTAATGTGACATTCTTATACTTTTCCTTTATACAACAGAGCCTCTAAAATATTCAGAAAGCATTGTATTTAAATATGAAATCCTTTCCTTGGACTATAAAGTAATAATTTACAAAATAAGTTACGTATTAGTACCTTTCACATACTACCCGTTTCACCCTGAAACTGCTCAGAGTTCGAACGAGTTTTTCATATTAATAAGGCATTATTTACTTTCATAAAACACAACTATCTTGGTTTTTGGTAAAATATATAATTTAAAACTTTACTGTTAGGAAAGTTACTAAGATGGAGCAAGAAACAAGTTTTCCACTGCATTATATTATCCCATCGTAATGCAATAGCCAATATAGCATTGGCTGCAAGCTGGAATCGATTGAATATATATTTATGGAACACAGTTTTTCTTCTGGGAGTACAAATACAGATTTTATTATTCTAAACGAATATTTCTACATTTTTTTAAGACTGTTCATTAATACTCAAATAATGTTAACTACATCGAAATGGCCAAAAACGTTATTTTCCAAAGTAGAACGAAAAATTGAAAAAATAAACCTTTCTTTTCCTCTTTTTCCGGCGATCATTTTTTCGGTTATTTTAAAAAAAAACACTAGTTCAAATTACTGTTTAAAAAACGAAAATAAAACAAAAAACGTTTCTTTTATTTTCGTGCTACTTTGGAAAAAGAACGTTTCTTTTAATATTACGGGGTCCCGGATAACATGTTATGATCGATGAATTAGTTAAAATGTTACTAACATTTTAACACATTTATTAAATATATAGATACGTTTCACATTAACTGTTTTGAATTTAGGTTAAACTTGAGTATATTTAGTGTTTAAAAAAAAACGAAAAAAAAAAACAGGAAAAAAACTTTTTTTTTTTACTTTTCGTGTTACTTTGGAAAAGAACGAAATTTTTCCGTTTCGGCGCCAACGGTGGCGCCGTCGGTTCGGCGCAGTAACGTTTCGGCGCCAGAGCTTTACCAAAGAATTACACCAGGGAAACTACTGTATTAAAGAGGTATTAGAAACTTGGTCCCTAGGATGCGACAGAAGAACAGTTCCAGGGACTGTTTTCATGGAAGAGATGCAATGAGACGTTTATACTTTAGTAAGCACTTGAAAAACATAATATATTTTTTTTTAATGATTTTAATTATGAAGCTTTTTTTCGGCAGAAAATGAATTTATTTATTAATGTACAACATAAACAGGCTGAGCTATAGCAGGGACGTAACTAGGGAGGAGCAGAGAAACAGGATTCAGGGGCGCTACTCGTAATTTCGTAATGGCCCAATTTCGCTTTTTTTCTCATATTCAAAGAAAATAAATTTCATCTTTAGTTACAATGCATTCTGCATACCTTTGCAACACTTTCACATATATATATATAAGAGCTCCTGCGTAGCCTAGTCGGTAGCGCGCTCGACTTCAATGCGAGCGGTCCCGGGTTCGATTCCCGGTGGGGGCTCAAAAATTTCGGTGTTGACCCAGCATCGTGAGGACAATTGGGGAGCTGCTGTGAATAAAGACAGTGGCGATCACAGTGAGAGCTTCGGCTCTCCTCTCCCAACCCGTCTGGTCAGCGTGGGAGCAGTAGACCAACTCCTCCCTTCGGGGAGAGGCCTCATCCACTAGTGGATTGAATATGGCTGTGATTTATATATATATAAAACAGATAAGAACGTCATCTTAAACGGCAAGGTTCGAGGTCGAGGTTCAAGTCCGACGGCGAAGTCGAGGTTGAACTACCACTTTAACTAATTTATCTATTTATATTACGAATCCAATCTACAACTCATTAACACCTTTGTACAAGAGAGAAACATACTGTCCTCGTATGGGATTTAGTCATCTTTGGCTCAGACTGAGAATACTTTAATAATGCATCAAACCTTTGTCAAATTCAGTCCCATTACTTTTTTCTTGTCTAAATGTATATTTTGAACATGAATGAACTGCCATTTCTCTATTTATTTATATTAATTTCTCTATTTATATTACGAATGCAATTACATCTCATTAGCACCCTTGTACACGAGAGAACCATTCTGTCCTCTTATGGCCCTTAGGTATTTTTAGCTCAAAGCTTGAAAACTTAAATATTGCTTCATAACTCTGTCAGGAGCAGTCCGAAAAAATGACTTTATTGCCGATATTTTTTTTCATCTCGAATATTCACTACTTACCCCATCTTATGCATTTTTTGTTTAATTTTGGCAAAAGTAAAAGTCCTTACGTTAAAAATGTACAAAAACTTTGTTTAAATTAGAAAAGCAATATATCTTATTAGCGCCCTTGTACATAACAGACAAGTTCCAGCCACTTGTCATTTAGGCATCTTTGGCTCAGACCGTGCAACATAAATACTGCTTCAAAACTTTGTTAGAAGCAGAGTACAAGAAATAATGATTTAAGTACTTCAATGATCATCAATTGTCGTCAGAGGACAGTAAAAGTAAAACGTACATCACTATGTCATAAGGTATGTTAATAATTTCGGTTTTCCTCACTTTGGCGCCGAAACGGTAGCGCCAAAACGTAGCCTGCGCCGAAACGTAGCGGACCCGTACCTTGAATCCATTAGGTAGTAGTGCCATCTACCGTTCGAAATAGGACAACGGCGCTAAACAGGGTACAACGGGACGATGCAACTAGTATACACTACTACACTCGACGGTGCACCGTTGGAATGGGATATAGCATCTGCAACTTAAAATGGTCAAGGATCTCTCAGGTCTCAGGCTTTCCGTGGACAGCCCGTGGAACGACTGTGCATGTGGCCCTTAGCTCGTAACTTTTTTTATTGGAGTTAGAACAAGAATGTTGACTTCGTATCCGAGTTAATAAACAGTTTGTGTTTTTTATCTAAATTGTTAAGAATAACTGTTTATTAAAAAAAAAACGGATTTAACAATTAACCCAAAAATAACTGTTCCTATATCTTGCCGTATCTAGTAGGAAGGTGAGTGCATACTTTTGGATTTTAAAAATCTTCATTTAAACCTATGTACTGCTTTCAGTCTGATGGAAAAGTAAAATGTGATCAAATACACTGTGACGATTTATTAGACCAAACTCTGATACTATTGCCTTCTTTGGAACATTGTGGTTGGAAAGCATTAATGAGTTTCCACACTGTACAATGGTGCTCATTATATGGAAGTTTTATACATTAATGTAAAGTAGTATGTGTCAAGCATCGTACACCACAGCCTTCAAGGCTGCTTCGTTATCTTACAAACTTTTTTTTTGTATAGCATGCAAATCGTTGGACAGAATGTAATAATGCTGTTTTTAAAAGTTAGAACGCGAATAATGTGTCAAGTAATACAATCGATTTACATCGTCCCTATTTGCTTGTGCAGAAATGTGCTTTTTTAATTAACAAATTCGCAAGTTTTCACGATCCTTCATTAAAAGACCTTGTTTTTTTAATTCTGAAATATGTGAATATTTTTATATAGTGACCGTACCTGTAATGGACCGACCAGCTGTCTGTGCTTGACCAATAAGGAAATAAACGGTAATAATCGAGATTATATTGAATACAGTAGTAAACTGTATGTTCTGTACTTCCCCAAGGTATTCCATATAAAATGTGTAGTTAGTGTTTTTAAAAAAAAACGGAAAAATGAACGCCGGTAAAAAACAGGAAAAAACTTTTTCTTTAATTTTTTCGTGCTACTTTAAAAAGGATTTTTTTTTTTACTATTACAGTGTCCCTGACATTATTTTATGATCAATGAATTAGTTAAAATGTTAGTTCATGTTCAAAAGAATTATTTTAAAATAAATCCAGAGTGAGACTGCATCTGACAAGTTTTGAAGCATTATGTTGAGTTTTCTCGGTTTGAGCCAAAGATGCCTGAGGGCCTAAAGTGAACAGAACTTTTCTCTCATGTACAAGGGTGCTAGTGAGATACATTGTATTCGCTATGCAAACTGAAAGGTTTTTTTAAACGTAAGTAGGTTTAATTGTACTAAACCTAAACGCTAAATGCATAAGGTGTGTTAAGCAGTGATGAAAAAGCAAAAAAAAAAAAAAAAACATTTAAAAAACCAGCATTTTTGCCTCGGAAAAAATCGTTTTTTTTTTTAATTTCTGTAATTTTTTTCGGCCTTTAAAAACCTAGTACAGTAGGTTTGGTAGAGAGCAGAGTGCAGAATTAGAGCGCTGAGTAACAACGAATTATTTAAATGCAAAAAAAAAAAAAAAAAATGTTAGGAAGAAAACTCGTCATTTCTTTCACGAAGCAAAGATAAACTTCTTTTCTGACGTAATTTTTTTTCCATTCCGTATACACTATTTAGCACATCTTATGCATTTCTTTAGGTTTAACAAAATAAAATGGGTTAAGTTTACTATAGCCGGACCAATTTTAGGAAAATTTCAGGATGAATGGAGACAATTTACTTCTGTTTGTGATAAAAAGGGAGTGAAAGTGCAATGTGGGTAACATTAAAAGTGAGTAATAATATTTTTTAGTTAGTTTGGTAGATGCTTAAAAACGCACTGCATGTGGTGGCGGAAGGGACTATTTGGCGTAGAGTTACAGTTGGCAGTGTTCAAATGGCGCGTGTTGGTGATGGTTGTGACATTTCTTGCGTTAGTTTTATCGAATCGTACAAAAATGAAGAGGGGAAGTTGTTGAAATTGTGTAAATATCATGTTCTACTAAAGACGCGAACAGTTTGTGGTAAGTGTGGAAACGAAAGTACTGAAGAGAAGAGGAAGATAAGTTGCAGTGTGGGAAAAGGCAACGTGGCATTCAATGTAAGTGGCAGAAATTGCAACTAAATGAAAAGTATAACCTTTCTCTCTTAGTGACTACATTTGCTAATTTTTAGAAAAAGAAACTTTCGTCCTGTAATTGTCTTTCACTTAAATTACTCTCTGGTTCTATAAATTTCAAACAGATGAGAGGATTCCAAATACCACTTGCTATTGTTAGATTTGTTCTCTGAATGTTTCTTGTTTCAGTGTGAGCAATAGTGCAGATGGTTGTGGTATGTTTTTAATCTTGCGTAAGAAACCATGTGGGGGAATGCGTAAAAGGGTTTATATATGTTACGTAGGTTACCCATGTTTCAGGACTGTTTTATGTCGCAAAACAAATATACGGTGTAAAATCTGGAGCGATGGTTTATCATTTTTAAAATATCAAAAGAGAGTGCATTCAAAGTTAGTAGTTTGATTAAAATTTTCACTAAAATATACAAAATGTCACATATGGCACTGTTACCAAATATCTCAGTAACTTACATGAACACAGTAACTTATGCGACTATAAAGTACGCCTTTGTTATAGGATAAGAATTATTCCACTGAAACTGAATAACTGTTTCAGTACAAAGAATGTATTTTGAAGTACATATAAAAAAAATTCAAGGTGAGTACAGTAATGTACGTACATGCCACATATATTACTTGCTTGTCACATATATTACTTTCGCACATTGTAGCAAATTTCCTTCAATAAAAGCTGTTACGAAATATTTATTTCACATCACACTCCGTATCTGGTTTAGTTCTGCAAAACAACACTCCCACAAGCACAAACTAACTCGCTTTAGTGAAGAAGCGCATGCAATAGCGCAAGTGATTTATTTTTTAAAAAAGCTAATTTTACGTAAAATAGAGACGAAAAGTGTATGACAAAACATGAAATCGTTATTGACAAGTTCTAAGGATCATATCAAAAGTGTTCTTTTTATTGTTCTTTGAAAGTCATTTCAGACTTTTTTCTTGCCTGACCTGCCAGAGTTAAATGAGGATGACCCAGTACCATAGCACACCCCATTAGTTGTTAAAAGGGGAAAGTCAAAAAGTAACATCACGGCTCCCGTTTGGTCCGATGAATTAAATAGATTAAGAAGAATAACACGTTCTATAAAGAAAAACTCTCATAAGGCAAGAGATGCTGACCTGAGACAAAGACGTTTAGACGAATATCGACAGGCAAAGAACCAATATAAGAAGATAGAATTGAACAATGAAAGAAAGATACACGGGCCCGTTATGTGTAAAACAACCTTAATGTAGATCCATGGGGACACCCGTACAAACTATTATAACCAAAACAACGCCAGTATCAATATCAACGATAATAAAATCAGAAGGAGACAACAACAAAATCCTGGGAAGAATCAGCCAAACTATTAATGAAAGAGTTAATCCCAAAAGACGATGAAAATAACGAATCTGAGGAACAAGAACAAATAAAAACAAGAATCACAGAAATTTTTACAGAAATAAATTTATTACAAGATCAAGAAAATGGACAGGTACAAGTTTGAAACGCGGAAATAGAACAAGCTATTAGATCGCTAAATAATAAAAAAGCTCCAGGCCCTTATAAGTATGAAGTATTTTCTTAGCCACGGTAAGGTAAGATAAAATTAGTTTTATGGGTGGTAACAGCATTATTATTTACGCCTGTCCCAACTTAATTTTGCTGATTACTGTTTCCCATTAAGTATGAAACTTTTTCAAACATTACAACGTTAATGACTCCTCTACTTTAAATTACTGTGTGAGGATATTACCGTTGTTTCTCTTCCAATTTATTTTACTAATATTTGAAAGAAGTAATTCTTTTCGACCTTCAACAATACTTTTCCATCTGTTTTCGTTTTTCGACGCTTGTATTTATAAGTTCGGTTCTGAATAGATTGATCTCTGGAAATTCCAGTAATAGTCCATTTAGAACTTGTCTGTTAAGTGTGGATATACATTATAGACTTTTATGCATTTTTAACGTATTAGTGATACGTTTCTACTTCTCCCTCTTGATCTTCAATTCTAAATGCTTAACTTCATGCTGAGATATTTTGCTATACATAATCTTCAGTCAAGTGAAATATCGAATGAAATTTCAAATGCTACTTAACCGATTACATTTTAATAAGCCGAATACGCCTATCCTTTTACATGAACGGATACTTGTTGTAACAAATACGGCACGTGTATTTATTTTTATTGGAACAATCAGCCATTGACTATTAAAATTACAATCTTCAAAAGACATATGCTCATATTCTTAAAGTTGAAGCTGTTACAATTTAATTTTAGTTATAATTTTCTTATATATTTAAGGTCATAGGGTTTTATTGACCTCAGCTATAAATGCTTAAAGCGCTATTCGAAGGAATAAATAAAAATGGCTCTATTAATGAGCCCACACTTGATAAGTCTATTGCAACACTGTCCAATATTTGCAGGAAACTAGTTTTACCGCTTAATGTAAGCACAGTGCAACTGCCTATGAGCCTACTTAGAAGTAGATTTGTTCCACATATTAAGTAAAACCACTGTAGAAATGCATATATAAACTCTGATGATCAGTGCTCATTCATTTTTACGTTTTGCATTTGCTCTCGAATGTAAGTATTGTTTATATTTATAACTTATACATCACTCCAGAAGTCATTTAAAAATTGTACATTTTTTCCAATAACAAGGTTTGAATTTGAAATTTCTATTTGAATTTAGGCCACAACATTTAACGGAAAGTTAGACAAATCATTCGAAATGTTTACCGTTCAAACAAAAAATATTTTGTTGAAGTTGTGAAATCAATTCGAAAATTTTGCAAATTGTATTTAACATGCCTAATTTAGATGCACTCTTTGTGTTGCTATTAATCTATATTAAATAAGAATTTGAGGAAGCGATGCTTATATTGCGGTTGTATTGTTTTGATGAAAATCGCTCTTTAGATATAATTATAATTTTTCGTGTCTTTCTTTCATGAATATATGTGATTAAATTCACAGTTTGGTACGCATATTTTAAATATGATCCAGAAAGGAGCGAAGTGTAACTAAGCACTTAGCTGGTTTATGCTATTACTAGATAAAGCATAGGATGAGAAATATGCTTTGCACTTGTGTTATTTTCAACTCAATATTGATTTCAGTTGGCCAGTTGTATGATTTCACAATTTTATCATATATTAGAACATATTAGTATATTTATACAGCAAAAATCTTGAAAAAGTATGTCCTTCAAAGCAGCTTTAGATCTTACATCTCTCTTATAAAAATTACCTGTGCTGAAATACCTTGTAACCTTTATTGATTCGTTCATATAAATGGTCTGATAATTTATTAAGTGAGTATAAAGTTCCTCTTCATTTCTTGTTCCAGGAGAAATAATATTTTAATTAAGTTATGGTTTAAACAGCAATCTGGATCAGAAAATAAATTATGTATTTGGTGGCTAATGGTGGATGAGTTGAAAATCAATTTAGAAATTTACCCAAATTATTGTAAAAGAGAAATGGTACATACGTAGATAATTTACTTCAAAGTATTGCAATATATACCTGCCATGGATTCTAATGTTGCTGACGATTGCAACACCACACAACTAACAGCAGCGAAGAAAAGTAAGACTGATGCTGTTGAACCTTCTAGTGAGGTAAGTCTCTTGCTGATCTAAATTTGTTTCGTCATGATGAATATTTCTTATTCTGATTTAGGCATTAACTCTTAGGAATAGTTCTTTGAGAACATCAAGTATTTGAATTGATGATTGCTTTGTAATTTTACGAGGACGCTTGCTGTCCTTATTTCCTCAGCGGTTTCCAGTGACATTTCTTGCATATTTATATTGGTGTATCCTGCTTATTTTCAGTGAAAGCTATAGTACAAATAGTCCAAAATTAGTAAAATATTATGATTTTTTTTCTTGTGGGCTTATGTGAAAGACTCCGTGTATGTGCACCGTGCGAAAGCTATGTACGAACTGTGACACCGCATAACAAGAGAGGCTGCAGTAACACCCGACACGTTCAGTTACTTATGGGGAGGGTTGAGCTATCCTCCAGATATATGCCACACGTCAAGAGGAGGATACATTGAGCATGTGTGAACAGTTCGAATAAAACTTTATATTCAAATTGTACTTTCAAATTGCCTGCAGTATCCAATGTTCAGTTGTTTTAAAAATGCAATATTTTGAATTCGGACAATTCTTTTCGATACACCCTGCTTATGTAGCGTATTGAGTCCGTATAGTAGCGAAATAAAACTTGAGGCACATATAGGGGAACCTCACCTACTTTCTTAGGGATGACGTAATACCCACGTGATCACATTCAGTAGCAAAAAGGGCACTTGAACAAAACTCTAATTCTGTTCACTTTTTGGTTGGAAACTTCAGAGGAGTTTAAGAAATTTTAGAAACTACACTAATTTTCGCTTTCACGCATAGAATTCGATATCTTACGTGCAACATATACTTGCCCAGAAAACAACTTTATACGAAGCCATGAGTTCTCCTTATTTCCATAGCGACTACAATTTCGCTAGACGACTGTCTGGTATATTTTTATCGTGTTTATTATATCATTTATAAGTAGATTATAATATCGGGTGTGCAATAATTTATATCTTTTTAACACGCATAGTGTATTACGGTTTTTTAACAGCAACAAATTAAACTTATAGATCATTCTACAGAAGCTCTGCAACTTTTCAGAGTCGTTTGTAAGATTCCAATTTATCATATTTGATAACAAACAACGTATCTTAGCGGACGTCAAGTGTTTCCAAGGCAACGAAGTAATTGAAGATGATTTCTTGGTCTCCAGTGTCCGAATTATCGCGTAAAATTTGTACAGTTTCGTTCGCATCGTAACTGTAAATAGTTGGATTTTATCAACCGAGTTTGGTATTAAAGTTGCCGCTCCGTACCAACGGGACACTAGCTTTGACATTGTTTCATCAATACATGCACCGACTTCCATTCTGCTGAAATGCACGACTGAGTTATCTTGTAACTTAAGTGTACCCCTTATGATCAGTTTTGTACTGTCTCTATCTGACTAACATAACAAATATTGGAGTTTCTCCTCAACGGTTCTCTGATTTATGCTGCTGGTGTGTTTTATGACCGAAGAACAACACGCATTAGGTAATCGTATTCTTCTACAATGTCGGATAGCATAGTTAATGTAAACTCATAACGACAGTAGAGGGCTATACGTTCCTAACGGTGCTCACTTTATATTTTGCGAACGGGACGCAATCGTGTGTGTAATATGTAGTGTACATTACTCTTCGCAATTTTCATCTCATGTGACAAATATCGAACTTTTTTACTTTCTCCAAAGAACTCCCGCACAGTCCAGAAGGTTTTTTGCGGTGTGTCTGTATGCCCTGCTTGAGGAAGATCGGTCGCAGATTTTATCTTCTCATGTGCTTTGCTACAGTGCGGATTAAAGTTTCTGGTCTCTCGCTAGGCCGGCTCAACGGCAGCTGGCGTATAAGGGATATAGACCAGGTATGGTGGGTACCGCAAATAATCCAGGACGCATTAGAACCAGTACTGTTACCTTGTATTTAGTAATGGGTTTATCAAAGTCTAAGGAAAATAGATCCGAAAAAATATCATACTCAAGGGAGGAAGCTTCACCATTACCACTCTGAGGCTGAAGATGAAAGATATCGTCAAGCAGGTGGACACTATTGCCCTTATTGCGAGGTCGTAGAACTGACTACGCTAAACCACGACAAGAGATAGTAACACATAGTAAAACTTTCAGGAGATAAGCTTTTCCCCATTCGGAACCTGGGCGGGGACTGCTTCAAAGGGCTACAAAAATAGAATTACGAAATGTCCTATTGTACGTACGTATAAACTTCATACTAAACGGGCGCTCTTCAGACAATAGTGCGCAATACTGTGCAATAGTACGGGCTGGACGTACCTCTTATACGGTATGTTCAGTGGAAATGTCAAGGCAGATATACTCTCTACAAAAGAATGAACCCAGTCATAATAGTGTGGAACAGAATTACTTAATTTTACCAATATTCTTGAGGTGGTTCAGAATAGAGCGTTCCTGAACGAACGGCATTATGCTGCATTATGGTATGTAATCGATTGGTGCAACATGACTAATAAATGTCCACGACTCCACCGAAGAAGCTGATGTCAACGATATTTTACGATGAGCTTGGTTTCTTTTTTTTTTTACCGAAGTAAAATACGAATTAGGACAGGTCAAGACAGAGGACTTCAACACAACGGTTGTCATGGAAGAGAACTTTAGAACTACTGTATTAAATCAAGTTCCCTTGCAAATAGCAAAGAACTACTTTGGCGATATCGAAAAACCTAATAATAAGATGCGCGTAATTTGAACATATATACACAAATGCACATGCTCATATCCGGATATCAATACATATATACGTAACAGTATATAGACGAATAAGTACCAACATAATGGACATTAGGGCGTACATAGCAAGGTGACAGAGACCATCAGTTAGTTATGACAAAAGTGCGGGACAAGTTGTGCATCGCAAGCAGGGAAAACAAAAATTCAAAACAGCTAAATCATGAAACAATTCGAAAGTCGAAAGGGATCCCCAACTTAAAATCTCAAAAAACTTTCCAAATTTTAGCACTTCCCATTGATGATAATGATGGTTTTAGTAATTAAATTGACGGAAATGATTTATGAGTGGCAATTTGTGACTCGATGTAAGTTGGAGTAAAACGTGTGCTGGAGAGAAAACTAGAGGAAATTAAGTCTGAAGGTGTAAAGCGTGACGAAGAATACGTTACGCTTGATGAGAAACGAAAACAAGGAAGGCAGCGATGGTTAAGCGATGAGGAAATCTAAAACCCGAAACATAACGCTACATGCAGGCTTAGAAACAAAAAGTAAATTATCTGGCGCAGAATATTCAGGAACTAAAGGATAGCGGTAAAACAAAAGACATTACACTTGATATGAAAAAATTTCCAGTCAAGGCTATGGAAGATTGGAAATAAACATGGAGATCTTCAGGTGGACCAGATTTAATCAATAAAGAAATTCAAACATTTCAAACCAACTGCAATTGAAAACATCCCAGCATAGTGCAGGAACGGCAGTAGCAAGGGCGCCCGTCTTGTGATTTTCAATCGGTGGCAAGGATAAAGCGACAATTTTTCTATGATTTACTAAAGGTTATCAATAGAATAATCACTACAATATTTTTTAAATTTAGGCACTACAAGAACTAAACCTACTTTAAAATATACTGGAACTTATTTGGGAATGCCTAAAAGATTATAATAATATAAATGACTTACTAAACTTTGTGATATTTATGAAATATTTGTCAAATATGTCCCTTGCAAAAGAAATTCTGTCACAAAGTATCAGTACTGGTTTACTAGACATTGTTAGCAAAGTTAATGTTAAAGTAATTTATCATATACAGTCTACATACAAAATTGGATATTCAATTCACCACTATCAGGAACATGTTGGAGTACGTAGGGAAGTTACGAAAGACATAAACGTAGCATATAAGTCATTTATATAAAATTAAAATATATTTATTAATAACGATCCAAGACAACTCTGGAAATTTAATAGAAACAAAACAAAACTTCTTCCTTCATATATATTAAAATTTGAAGGGCGTGATTTGCGTAACAATGGAGAAATAGCTAATATATTTGCACAGTATTTCCAATCAGTATTTCTATTCTGTCCGTAACCGTTCAATCATTTTGATAGTAATTCTAGGGTTATGAACCAATTGGAATACTGTCCGTTGACTAAATACATTTGAACGAAATACAAAACGTTATCATGAATCTAAATTCGAAACGACTGCTGGATCTGATGCCATACCCTCTTATATATCCAAAGATGTAATGATGTATTTGAATATCACTTATTGATTGCTTTCAACTTGTTACTAAAAATATGCATTTTCCCTAACAAATGGAAATGTTATTTAGTTTGTCCTGTACCTAAAACAAACGATAGACGAGAAATTAAAAACCACAGGTCTATAGAAATCTTACCAGTCTTTTTTTTGCAAAAGTCTTTGAACAGATATTGAACAACGAATTCTTAATCATGTGAAGCCAGTTATCTCAGCTAAACAATATGGCTTAGTTCCACAACAATCATCGGTACCGAACCTTGCACTTCTTACAGATTTTATTGAAACCTCGTTAAACGAACAAAAGCAAGTCGATGTGATTAATATTGATTTTGAAAAGGCTTTGACAGAGTTAATCACAATGTAGTACTAGGTAAATTAAGTCATTATCACTTCTCTCCATCCTTGATAAGTTCATGTTCTCTAATCTAACTAATCGCAGACATTCTATTCTATTTAAGGAATACAAATCTGATGAATTTACAGCACAGCCAAGAGTCCTGCAAGGCTCGAATATTGAACCATTGTTATTCCGCTTGTTCATCAATGACCTGCCGGAATGACCCATAATGTAAAAATGTTATTTGCGGGTGAACTCAGATATATGATCAAGTTAATTCCGTGAAAGATGCCATAAAAATACAGCATAGTTTAGACAACTTTACAAACTAGTGCGCTGTCAATCAACTTTCAGTAAATACGAAACTTTATAATTGAGTAGAAATGAAACCATTTATCGATACAGTTAATAAATTCATAGTATGCATTAAGTAGGCCGACGTAGTTAAAAATCTTGGTGTCACGGCAGCATGAACTAACCTTTGACAGTCACATAACAAATATTACAAATGAAGCTTATAAAATGCTAAAATTTCTAATAAGGATGGGAAGAATATTTAACAACGTTTCTACATTACGGAAAATATACTGGCTTTTGTAGAGCAAAGACGTGTCATTTCTGATCTGTTATTTCGTATGAAAATAATTCAAAATGCATTACACTGCACAGGCTTAGTATTATTGTTACAGTTTCGTGTCCCGTCGTAGGCAACACTGGTCTCTTTCACTGCGGAAAGGCAAGTACAATATAAAGATGAAGTCACCAATCTGGAGAATATGTACTATCTACAAATAAATGTGCAGGACTTCAATCGAATATATGTGATATGTCTTCGTTTTCCAAAGCATTTGGAAATATTGTGCTAAAAAATTGTGTAAATGAGCATTTTCAATATCGACTCTCTATTTGGGTTATAAAGCTTGTTGTGTAGAAAATAAATAAATAAATAAAATAAAAATAAAAAATATATATAGGAAGAAACTACGTACAGTTTATTTTTATTTTTCATCTTGCATAGTATAATTTTCTCTGGCAAGGCGGAACCAGCCTGATGAGCCTTGTGCACTAGTAAATGAAAGAAAGGAGATGTCAAAGAATGGAAGAGCTAAGTAATTGTTTCTGTATATTAAAAATGATGGTTCATGGATTCTCTTGGGTTAAAATATTCCGGAGGTAAATTAGTCCCTCATTCGGATCTCCGGACGGGTAACGCTTTAGGGGACTCTAAGAACAAGATTAAGAAAGACATTAGAATAGGAACGTGGAACGTACTGTCGTTATACAAAACGGGTGCTGTGCAGGTTGTGGTACGCGAGACCGAGAGGCACGAGCTGGACGTATTAGCGAAGCAAGAAGTGCCGTGGAAGGGTCAAGATGGCATTCGACAGGACAAGTACACTTTCTACTACGTGAAAGAGTCTCGCGATTTTGAAACACGATTCCTAATTAAGAACAGTATCCTTCCGGCGATTGAGAATATAGAGTTCATAAACGAAAGATTATCGTACATTACGATACGTACTCGATAGGAAAGCATGATTTTAATAAATGTCTATTCCCCGACCGAGGTGGCTAATGATAACGACAAAGGTAGATTTTATGAGGAGCTAGAAAGAATGTTTGACCGATTAGCAAATGCTAATACAAACGTTGTGTTGGATGATTTTAACGCTAAGGAAGGAAGGAAGGAAAACTATAGACGTACTATAGGCAAATACAGCCTTTACGAAATCAGCAACAGCAATAGACAGACTAATAACTCACGATCTTGAAAACCTACTATTCAAGAACACGTACACTCATGTTCAAATTTTTTTCGCATGTCTTTATTAGACAGACAAATAATATTTTTCTCCTTGAATTCTGGCGTTCGATTATTTGTTAAACACGTGAAGTATGTAAAGACGAATATTTCCTGAAATTTTGTCACAAAAATATTAATCAATAATGAAATTATAACGAAAAAACAGAAACATGAAGAAATGATCGAAAAAATTTAAGTCCAAAAGTGAGACATTTGGCAACATAGGGAAATTGACGGGGAAATTCAGAGGAAAGAAGGGATATTTCTCTTGGCTCTATGAAACAGTGTATATCTTTAGTATTACCAGCAACAGATTACAGACAA
This sequence comes from Lepisma saccharinum, assembly GCA_022664845.1. Lineage (NCBI taxonomy): Eukaryota > Metazoa > Arthropoda > Insecta > Zygentoma > Lepismatidae > Lepisma > Lepisma saccharinum. The sequence goes on from JAGDQP010010351.1 coordinate 36,095, forward strand.
TGTTCTTTCAAATAAAACATTACACAAAAGTTACAGATACAACATATGCATTGCATAACCATGTAGTATAAGCTATTATATCCACGAGAAGGCGAGCGTAGTGGTTAAGCTTGCCGACCCCGAAGCAAAGGGTTGGCAGTTCGAGTCGCCTCTCCGCCCTGTATACTTTTTTCCGGGATGCAAAACGGCGTGATTAATTTACTTAAATTATATTATCCTTAGTATTAACTAACTGTTGATAAGACTATTTTTATTACGTTACGAGTGAGGGAAAAATCGTCAAAAAAGCGAACCTGATGTCTGCTAATTTCAATGAAGCAAGAGAAATATGCGGTTAAATGTATTCTGTCCATGAATTTACTGAATTAAATTTTATTAATGACGCTTCGGGCCTTTATAGTAGGATGACTGGACGTCCTGTTTTTAACGGGACTATCCTTTTTTGTCATGTGTCCCGTTGTCCCGGCAAATTGTTAACAAGAGAGCAGATGTCCCTTTATTGCTACAAAGAAGTTGTCAATCTGTTCACTTAACTATTTTCTCAAATAACTACCAACAATTGCTTGGCAGGAGGCAGTAGGCATCATGCTTTATGTTGTCTTAGTAGTTTCTGAGTTGGAAGTTGTCGAGAGACGGCCAGAGTGGTTGAGTAAGGATTCACAGCACTTGGTGCTTAAGCCTGAAACGGATAGCCGCTATTACCACATTAATTCTCCTAAATTGCTTTAAATAATCCTTTTATTTTACTTCAAGTGTATTTTAAAGGATGGACTTCTTTGTTTAGAGAAAAGGTAAAGAAAATTAAATTTTGAATCAAACTCAGTTCAGTATCATACTCAGATCCTCGATAAAGACGTCACACATTATATTTTTTTCCTGACAACTGTGTAAAATACTTCTATGTTGATGGATATTTAATATTATTTTGTTGGTTTTAAGCAAACCATTCACCAACGAACATCACAAGATTTTGCAAATGATTTTCAATCATAATTTCTCTCCATTTTCGGCAAATTATGCAGTATCTTTAGTAGCTTGTGGGGTACTGTATTTAAAATTGGCAACATGACTCATAACGTCTTGAATCACACAAAAATTCTCAAACGAGAAGACTTGGCTGGACTTGTGTAAGAAAACATTTGCCACAGTTGATTGACTCGCTGCTTTGCTAACAACACAAGCTGATAATCTGTGACCTAATGTTTCGCGTTGACGCCCACACGAAAGGCTCAAAGCTGTTATACCCTTCAACAGTCAATTCCTGTATCTAGATTGATATTATGATTAGGTACGAACCCCTGTAAACGCATTTAAACTTCTTATTAAATCTATTTTTGTTTTTGTGTGTGGCTGTTTTTGTCTTTTGTGTATTTTTCGTTTTTTGTTTCCTTAATTTAGTAAATTACAAGGCATAACTGAATCTTGTGCACATGAGATTTCATTAAAATACCAAATTATACTTTGTCAGTTACTAGCTGATTTCCCCTCCCGTTTGTGCGGGCTGAATGAAATATGTTCGCAACAGTCATCGGGACTGTCACCAATACTCAGTGTGCGAATTAACGGGGAAATGCCCGGGATTTCTTCCTGGCAAATAAGTATCCCACCCTGACATTTAATTTTCGTCCCTGCCAGGGATAAATCCCCCCCCCCTAAAGAAGATGTTTCGATCAAGATGAGATAGTAAATCAGAACATTTTTATTTGGCAGAAGTTAAACTATTTTCATGCAAGTGACAAGGGTATATGAGCTTTTAGTAGCAGCTAAGAAACCTATTTCGAAGTCATTTCGCTTGTGATGTTTATCAAGTACCTTAATATGAAAGATTTAATATTTGTATGATTTAGTATCGTATTGAAAAATATGACTCCCTCTCTCGACTGGTCTAGTGATTACTGTCGCTGACTGCTGATCGTGGAGTCCCGGGCTCGATTTCCGGCTGCCCCAAGAGACTTTTCCAAAGCTGGAGGGTCTGGAACGGTACCCACGCAGGATCTTGATGCATTTGGGAAGCTGCTGTGAAAAGAAGACAGTGGCGATCAAAGTTGAGTGCTTTGTCTCCCGACATGTCTGATCAGCGTGCGAGCAGTAGACCACTTGCTCCCTTCGGGAGAGGCCTCATGCGGTATTGGATTGAGTATGGCTGTGAATTATATATATATATATATATATATATATATATATGTGTGTGTGTGTGTGTGTGTGTGTTGCCTGTAGAAATCCATGCGTTCTGTTTTATCCCCCCTCGCTAGAAAGTTTAATTCGCACACTGCCAATACTCACTTACCCGTGTCGTACTATGCCCCTAACTTTGGGAGTTTCAGGGGGCTGCGCCTACTTTATCGTAACTATACTTTCCGGGGACTGCGCCCCGTGGTGCAGATCTGCTACAGCTCTTACTACTACTACTACTATTAGTAGTATTCAATTGAACTGTCTTATTTATGACCTATCGGCATCTAAGACTCAGGCATACTACTACTACTACCACTATTACTACTACTACTACTACTACTAATAATAATAATATAAATACTTCTACTAATACATCTGCCCAATAATACTACAATGCATAAAAATATTGACTATAAATGTTTTTTACAACAATCCAAATTTAAATTTTAAAGTTATAAACTAGCCATTATAATTCAATGGAAAAATAGATGGTCGCTTATCTCTGAAGATAATAATTTTAGAATAAAATAATATGATAACATCCTAGTTCGGTCCATTGTCTAACTGTTTTCGCGTAATGCTCACGCACACATACTAGCATTATATATATATACATATATATATATATATATATATATATATATATATATATATGGGCAACGCCCTAGCCGAGCTGGTCTACCGGTTCCCGTAAGATCACCGAAGTCAAGCAGCTCTGGGTCTGGTCAGTGTTTGGATGGGTGACCGTTTCAGCACTCCAGATGGTGTTGCCTGTGCGGCGTCCACCCAGCGTCGTGAGACAAATTGGGGAGCTACCTGAATAAAGAGGTAGCGATCACAGTTGAGAACTTCAGCTCTCCTCTCCCAACACGTCTGGTCAGCGTGGGAGCAGTAGACCACCTCCTCCCTCCGGGAGAGGCCTCATCCAGTAGTGGATTGAATATGGCTGTGTATTATTATATATATATATATATAGGGTGGCCAGAAAGTCCCTTTACACGAGCAATTATATCATTGTAACTTGAATAACACAGTTATTTGTCCAAAGAGTTTGTCTGAGCACCACCATTATCCCTGCACACCTTGATACGCCTCCATGTCATCATACTCATTCGCTTTAGCAACTGCGGTGTCACATGCTGGAAGATAAGTCTCCACGTACCGCTTCTTCCTGACGTATGATTTGATGATACGGCATTGTCTGGGTCATAAGGTTCGGACTTCGAAGTGGCCAAGGATAAGGGGCTGGTGAATTTAGGGACTCACGTCCAATCCACCGGCCAGGGAGCAGTTCATTCAGGCATTCACGAACAGCAAGTGCGAAGTGGGCGGGAACTCCATCGTGTTGGTAAACAGCAGTGTCGTCGATACCCAAATTCTGAGCTGTTGAAGAAGCTAGTTATTGAACATCTCCAGATAAGTAACCTGGGTCACGGAACCCTTAAAAAAAGTACGGACCAAAGATGTGTTCTTCCGTCATCCCCGCTTAAAGCACGACGTGCGGATTGTTCTCAATTTCTTGGTAAAAATGTGGGTTTTCCTTTCCCATATGAAGATGTTCCTATCCCGCGAACTCCGATAAATTGCACATTCATCAGAGAAAAGAATGCACTTCCGAGCAGGAACGGTGGGGATGGCCTCCAACAAGATCCTGCATGCTTCCTGCTGGCGGTTTAAGTCATCGTCCGTTAGTTCATTGATGGCCACAGACCGGAATGCTTGAAGGCCCAAGTCCATTTTCATGTGGAGTTGCATTGTGCTCCTTTTGATTCCAAGTTCTACAGCACGCTTTCTGGTCGACTTGCAGGGTGGCATCCAAAACACTTCCCAGGCGAAAAGCTTTCTTCTCCCACGTGATCAAAGGCTGACGGCTTAGTGGCTCCTTACCGAACCATTGACGAAATCTATCCATCACCTGTGTCATATTTTCGTTCTTGTGCTTCCGTTTATCGGCCCACGCACTTGTTACTAAGCGCTCCTCCAAAGTGAAGTCGCTGGTATCTGCCATTGCTCTTCACCAAACACAGAAAGACGAGACAATGAGCTGGTCAACGCACAGCGGGTTCTCCTCCCTGGGCAGTCACGTGATAGTTACGCGGCAACACATTGCGATTCACGTGAGGAGCACTGTTGCCATATCAATGATCGCGATGAGAGGTTCAAATCTTAAATATCTTACCATGTTACACTGATACACGCATTTAGTTCAGGTGTAAAGGGATTTTATGGCCACATTGTAGATTGGCATACGGTTATAATCGCATGAAAGAAGAAAATGGAGGGGCTCAATTGTTTTATTCACACAGGCTGATTCTCCCGATTAGATGAGTTACTGTAGATGGCCAATACTGTAGACAACTTGGCTGATATGCGAAGTTCCAAGATGGCTAATCCTTCCATATCAATATCTTTACTTTATGAATGTCGCCATTATTCATGTTTATTCTTTTTAGGCTTCAGTAGCATTTTTATATAAATGAATTTAAGGCGTCCGTCAGTCAGTCTCTTGACAACTTTCAACTCAGGAACTACTAAGGCTACGAAGGTGGTTGAGATGTGGTTCGAAAAGCCTCGGCACGATGAGTTCTATGCTGCTTAGATCATCTAGATAGGTCATCGACAACTTATAACTCAGCAACAATTAGAGCTACGAGGGTGGTTGAGGTGTAGTTCGAAAGGTTTAAGCGAAACATTTACGACGACTGAGATCATTCAAAGTGGACGCTCGAAGCATGTTATAAAAATGAATAAAAATTCGCTCGCATGGAGACTAGTCATATTTCCTGACAAATTCTGAGGCATATACTCTCTTTCCAAAATTTTCCTACCATACCTAGTTTTCGAATAATTAAGAGGAAGTATAGTTCATGTGACTGTCCTGTAAAATGTATAGGTTTAACATTTGATAGAACAGAGGCGAAGCTCTCGGTAGTGTGACAGTAGATGAGGCTATAGACTACTGTCCTACAAAATCTCAGACGTGGGTCTCAGTTAATTTATAATAACATATGAAGAAATTTGTAGACTGAAAAAGACTTTTCTTACCATTCGATATTGAAATAAGGTCCGAAAATTGGTAGGCAGGAAGCCTACAGTCTCCCTGTTACGTACTCTAAGAGGTCTCGCTGATAGCCCGTTAGTTGTTATACGTTTTACCTTGTTGTCAATCAACAAAATTTTCCCTTTAATTAACTGACACCAAAACATCCCGATGTTAAAAATTCAGATCGTAACCAAACTTTGTGTATCGATAAAGTAAGAAGAATCCTGCATTTTTTTCTAGATCCTGCCCTTCAGTAGGAAATGTGTAAATGATAATTAATGAGAGATATCTGACGTGCGGTGAGTAGTAGAAGCATTACTATAAATGTTCCTTCGAGCAGCTCTGGTTGAACAAAACGTTGAACAAATATGCTTTGAATGTTATTGTTTATAGCTTTTTTCATTTGTATTTTGCTTTCTGTACCATTTATTTAAAATCTTCTAATTTACCTAGAACAAATGTGTTCACATAAATAACAGAAACAATATGAAAATAAGACTAAATAAACGGTTACATTGCAATAACTGAATCAATAATAATAATTCTCTGTGTATAATGCAATCGTTTATTTATTCTTATTTCCATAATGTTTCTGTTCTTCATGTGAACACACAATAATTTCCAGATAGTTTCGCAGATTTTAAATAAAAATGCAAAAATGAAATATAAAAAGCTATAGAGAAATACCATTTATTTTACCTGTCGAAAGCATATTGTAGGATATAACAATTGCACAGGTGCTACAGAAAAGTAAAAAAAGATGTCGCAACTCGACTCGAACCCTAGACGTCTCGCACTGTAAGCTAACGCTCAGATGAGGATTAAAATAGTAACACTGTAAATACAACAACGAAACCACCGATTGCAAGTTCCTGGCGTGGTGCAGTAGTAGTGCTTACGAAATAAAAAAACGCATTCGAATCCCGGTGGGTTAAGATTTTTTCTTTCAAGATATATTTTTATATATTCATATTTATTATTAACAATTGCTTGAGAGGCTACTGATAGCTAGGATGTATATAAATAAACCAGGGCTGGGTGCACACCGAGAGAAGTGAGGCGTGAAAGAAGGACACGGTAGAGGCATAGCGGTGGGCATACGTGCAAGTGCTGTTAATATTCTATTCCACATGTAAATTTTCTATTTGGTACAAGCGCCTTTACAAATAAAATTCATTTTATCTTATCCCCAATCCCTGTGCTCAACTGATGACGACTTCCGCCATTTTTACTACCTTAATTTTCGTGTCTAACGCTCTATCGCTTGCTCCATCAGTGCTACTTGAATGAATATTTACAGTAATGCTTCTACTTTCTGTAGGTCAGATTTCGCTCATTAATTATCATTTTCTTCTTTCCTACTGAACGGCAGGTTCTTGGAAATATATTGTAGGATTTTTGTTAGATACCTTAATAATCAATATACAAGTTTGCTTACGATCTGAATTTTTGGCATCTGGATGTTTGGGTATGAATATCCTAAAACATTTTGCAGAGAGTAATCTTGTTTAGAATTAGCCCAGAAATAGCATAGTATTCTCAGTGGGTGCGAATTTCCACTCAACTTGTACTGAGATTGAGGGTGTGGATATTTGAGATAATTTAACAAGTTCAATAGAAGTCCAATTTTCATAAATTTCATATTTTAATGGTAAACAAGGAATGTGACAAAAATGCATTTCCGAGAAAAATCTAGTTTAATGTTGAAAACCTCGTAAGACACAATTGTTCGCCAATCTTTCTGCCGCTTTTTCCATGGACAGTTCTACGTTTCAGCAGGAAAGGAATATTCCGTTTAATACTAGGACGTTTCACCAACAGGAAAATCACAGATCCCGAAAAAGCCCGAAAATGAACATTCCTTGTTTTCCCCCTTACTCTTCATTTGTATTTTTCGAAGGAAATTCAGTTTGATTTTGAGGGGAAAAGTCCAGAATTCAATGTCAGGCAAACTAAAAGGCATGTATGATGAAATAGCATCCCATTTTCTTTTCAGTTAAGATCCCTGTACTCTAAACGTTATGAATATGATTCTAAATTCGAAAACATTTTTCATGTGAAATATAAGATGATGGCTTGTATTCTCAAATCCAAGATAGCTGCAACCCCAAAACGCCTATTTTGTTATTTCATGGTTCCATATGGCGCTGAATTCGATTCAGGAATAGAAAAAAGCTTTTCAAACTCTAGAATAGTGCCATATCGAAAGCGAAGACGGCGGGAGCCCTAAACGTATTTATTGAACAAAAATATTCACAGGCATTACTGACTATGATTAAATCTCGATTGCTAGGCGTTGATACACTTCTGAAGTTCAGGTTGATTGAATACATGTTTCTGAAAACGCAACAGTAGCCATCACAATCTCAACTTCATTATATCCTCCTAGTCTTGATTTATTCCTAAGTTCTAAAAGCTCATATTTTACACCAATGCATTACTCACCAACAAAACTACAATATTGTCGAAATCTTTCTTTTAAAATTAGATTTCTTTACAAACTAAAGTGCATATCACGAATCTGCAATAGTTTTTGCTAAAAGAAATATTGCACATCGTGAAAGTAAATATTTAAATTTCTCACAAAAAAACTATACATTGAAGTGCCAAATGAATTGACACGCCCACCCAGGTCCTCTTGTTGCCTTGATGACTGTGCGGTTAGCCTGGAATTTGTCAGGTGTTCAAACTATGTCTACTGAATGGTAAATAACAATGAGAGTAGTGCATCTTAAGCGCGAATAGACTATTGGACTCCACATATTCTCAGAAACGTTGTAATGTCACACAGACTGTTCCAGCGAAAGTAGGTACACTCATCAACAAACCAGGGGCCCGCGGCACCCTGTTGCAAAAAAGGGTTCTTACCATAACTCAACGTGACCAAACCTACCCTAAAGACAAGGCGATAGTACGCCACAGGAGAGGGCACAAAACAAAAGAAAAACCACTATCGGACCTGAAGGCAGGGATAGTACTACCCATCAGCTCCCTGCTTCAGCCACATCGAAGACAGAACATATACTAGTCTAGTACACAAAGCATGCATGTAAGAAGCCCGAAAGAAGTGCCCAAATGCAGAAAGTTGGCGAAAACAGAAAGCTAAAACACGAAGAAAAGCATCCTCAAAGAAGGGACGCAGGCGAGAACATCCCGCAGGAAAGCAGAACACAAAAGCTATTTTAGTGACCTAACGCAACTAGGCCCCTAAAATAGTACAAGGCTCAACACAGCCGCGCACTAGTTAATATTTAACACGAAAATTTGGATGTACAGAACTAATTTGACTACTCTCTAAAAAGTGCTAAAGCATTGGATCAAATATCAAAACTTTAACTTTATCTGCAATTAGTTTCTCACATATAAATAAATTAACACTTCGCGGACTGAAATGTTGAAAGGTAAAGAACCCTTCCAGTAATACCATACTGATGGTAATCTATCTAAATCATAATGAAACCCCTGACACAAGAAATATCTAGCAAAAATTTTATTTATTTTCACTTAAATGACAATCGCAAGGCGAAAGACTGATTGCTGAATTTTCTTGAAAAAAAAAAAGTTTCCTAAGAGAATCTCTTGAACATCAAAATGAGCATTCAAGATGCTGTCAATTTCACATAACAAAAGGGTAAATTAATTATATGCAGAAAAGCTCTGTCCGGGAACAGAATATATTTCACACACTTATTTTTTAAAAAGAAATGTTACTTTTATATTCCAAAATGTGATAGACATTCTATACTTAAGTCCAGTTAAGTCAAAATTTCCACAATTACTGAAGAATAACATTTCTTTCAACGAAAATATTTTTATTTACAATGTAGCTACTGGATAACAATTTAGTTTGATATTTTCAAAACGTTGCTAAAACATTTCGTATGTAATTTTTAAACTTCATTCAGCGTAACCTTCAATACTGATAATACAAACATGGTCTACTAGGGTTGTATTAGGTATTAATTTACAATACGAGTTTCCATGAGTGAACTGACTTACGGTTTGCTTACGTAACGAAGAATCTTTAAACTTTGCAAAATACCAAAATAAAACCGGGAAAACGTTGAATCTCAGGGTTAACAAAAACGGACATGTAGAGATTTCGTGCAAATTTTATATATACCAGTTTTCGGAAGAGCAAACAAAAATGCTGAATGGGAAAATAACGTGCATTCTGAAAGGTAGCAAGAGCTATAGTGCAAGGTAAAATATTCAGTGTAATTGAGCCAAAATGTTAATGTGCTGAAATTTAGTTATAACGTAGGTGAAACAGGCTTGGGTTTCTGGGAGAGAAAGAGGAATTTCAAGACATTAAATATACATACCTGAATTTAGATAACCGACCCCCGATGCCTATCAAATTAAGCAGACATTCTTACAGTGCACAACACTTCACAGAAAAAGGTCACCAATTTCATATGAACAAAACACTGAATTATTTGCACACACACAGAAAAGGGGGTACCAATTACACTGAAATTATATTTTTGTTTATGTCAGAAAAACTAAGAAAAACCACTCAACGCCACATTTACCACAACAAATCACCTCACACACTGATGAACACCACTTCACACAAACAAACTGCCATCAAGATGCTTCGTCTCGTCCACTCCCGGTCAAGGCCAATATGCAGGGTGTAAGACGCCAATCTGCAGCATTCTATTGACAGCCTCTTTTATAACAGATATAGAGAAAAAGCTCACAAAAGTTGTAGTTATTTACTAGCCGATGCTGCTCTATATATTAATAATCTTTCCGGACATTGGCTGCATTATCATTTTGCTTTTATATAACTTTTGGAGGCAGCGTAAATTTTGCACAGCCTTTCCTACTCGACGACCATATTTTAACTACTGACTGGCCTCAATCAATCAGAGAAGAGAATCAAATCAGACAACCCGGATCGAAAGGGAGTGTGGTTCCACCAAATTTCACTCCGTTAATTTCACCACCAAAATTTCAACGAAAAATAAAACAACAATCAGATATTTTAATTTGTTTTTGAAGATTTTCAACGAAAGAAAAATTGTTGAAGAAAATAATGAAATAAAATATGCAAAGAAATATTCAGTAATGAAGAAACAATAAAGAAAAATCCCGCCAAACAACAATGAAAGGGATGTTTTGTATGGCTAATCTTCATTGTCATATGCACAAGCAAAACTCTTTGTAGAAAGCTGAAGACGAAACATATCGCCGACAAAGCACGAACAAAAAAGAAAAAGAAGACACACAAAAAAGGGAGAGGGGAAGATATGTTGCAACCAAGCGGAAATGGGTCGCTACAACGTGCTAATGGAATAAAGTCTACACAATTTGCAAGCGCTCTTAAATTAATTATAATGACGCTTTCTTGTTATGCATCTGCACCCAGAACTTTCTGTTTCCGTAGAAGAGGCAGAAAAAGACTTTTTGCGGTGATTGCTGGAATTTTTCTTTATTTCTCGCAGTAACCGATATGAACAACTATATTATTTGGAAATTCCCCTACAAACTATCTTATTAGGTTAGTGCTGCAATCATACTTGTAATTAATCTATGTACATTTAAAACAATAGCAACTCAAATAGTATTCACTATTTAGACTTTTGGAAAAGCTACTTGATATATCCCGTAATGTTTATGATAAATGTCAGTATTTACGTTATCGGCAGACAATCGTCGAGAAACACCGAGTAGTTTCTTTTACCTTATTGGAAGGTCTCAGTTTTCAGTTTCGCTGTGATTTGCGCACACACGCAGAAATGTAAAAGGTCTTTCTTACCTTAACAACAAGTCTAATGCTGGTCAAGTATTTGCTGCTGCCATGTTGATCGCTTACATCACAGAAATATAATAACCTTCTTCTAAAGTTCTACAGTTAATTTTTCTGTCATTTTTATTACTATTTTACAACAACGCATTAAGTACTCATTCTGGTTTTAAAAAAAAAACTTGTAAAAAGACTCTCTTCCACTTCAGCCATCCAGAATTATGATAACGAAAAAAAATTGCTGAACTTGAATATAGAAATTCACTAGTTATATCTATAACGTAAACATACTTATCCTTACGTAAAATATAGTTTAGTTCTAAATTAGACCTTTTGCATTCTGCCAACTGGAAACTGTCAGAAGTTTGGGTAACTAACTAATTATAAGAACAATAGATTACTTTTTAATTTCATATTCTATATCACTACCTGTAAAACTCAGGACTACTAAAATAATAATAGAATAATGTAGAAACCTGTAGGCATGTTACATTGTTACCTTTCGAAAACTAAATTAAGTGTTAAACATTGATATTATAAATAAGATTAAAGTAACATTTATACATATAACGTTCTAATACGTATTGGGAATTGAAAGCGTAATGTGCATGACTAATTTTAATATGTTTGGGGTTTACATATTGGAAGTGTAACTGCTCTCGAGCACATTCATTCATAGGATATGTTGCTAAACCTTACATGAGAATACAGTTTTAAACACATATTTACTGTTTTTGAATTTAATACACAACACTTACACTTTTCTGAGTGTCTATTCGTAATAAAAAAACACTATTCTGTAAGCAGTGAGAGGATACAAAAAAGAAACATACATTCGGAAACTACAAAAAATAATAACTCCGCTTTATATTAGAAAATCCAAAAAAATTATGAAGAGAAGGAGATTCGAACTGAGGACCCTTCATACTATAAGTCCAAAGCCTAACCACTACGCCACGAGGACGCTGTGGTATAAGATCTTGATAAGCATTCATTCATGTACTGTTTATTTGACAGTCTTCACTTCGAAAGTTAAATGAGATTTTATAACTTTTTTCGCTCCATTTCGGGGAATATAATAGTTTCTATCACATGATTATACAGCGCATGCATTATATCTGTAATCTTTGTTTGCGTAATGTTTCAATTGAGTGAACATTTTTCTATTTTCAGTTTTAGATAGTACTAAAGATATGGACTGTTTCGGCGAGCGAAAACAATTTCCCTTTTTTTCCTGCGAATTTCCCTATGTTGTCAAATTTCTGACTTTTTGACTTAGAAATTGTTTGACAATTTCTTAATTTTTAATTTTTTCTTTCTATTTTCGTTATTTATTAATATTTTTGTGACAACATTTCAGGATATATTCATTTTTACATACTTTACAAGTATAACAATTAAGCGAACGTCAGAATCAAAGGAGAAAAATATTATTTGTCAAAAACTGTCAAATAAAGACATCCGAATTTTATTTTTTGAGCATGAGTGTACATTGGAACCAAAAGTATACACAAGTACACATGGATATCTCCGGATGGTCAAACTCTCAACCACATCGATGGCGTATTAGTAGAGAAAAGAAGACACACCAACATAATGGATGTTAGGTGTTACACACCGAGCATCAGTTAGTGGTCACAAAAGTGAGTGAGAAGTTATGCATCGCGAACAGCGAAGCCAAAGGATCCAAACAACCGAAATTCGAAGTTAATAATCCGAGCGTAAGAGCAGATTACCAACTGTAAATCTCAGATAGGTTCAAAATTTTAGCCGAGTCTAGTAATAATAAATATGACATTAATAATGAAATTGATGTAAGTAAGATGTGGGATGTAGTTCGTGATACAGTGAATCTCGCAGCAAGAAGAAACAACATTTAGGCAAGAAGAAACAACAGAAAAACAAACCTTGGTTTAATGAAGAATGCCTTAAACTTCATGAAAAACGGAAACAAGAAAGATAACGACGGCTAAATAGTAAAAACGAAGCAAATGCGGCACCACAGTAATGCGAGACGCGAATTCAGAAACAAAGCGAGAATATCTGACACTAAAAATTCAGGAGATAGAGGAAAACGGTAAGACAAATAACATAGGAGATTATACGAAAAGGTAAATTTGTTAAGGAGAGGTTACCAACGTAGATTAGGGCTGATTATAAATAAACGGGGAGCTCTTCAAGCAAATCTGACTAAAACGATCGATGTGTGGAAAAACTGCTTCGACAAACTTATTACACACAACAGAGAAGAACAGAGGAATTTAAACTCTATATAGCAGAACCGTGGTTACCCGAACCCTGCGAGATCGAGGTCAATGTCGCTAAAGAAATTGAAATTTTTCAAATTACACGCAATAGACACTATTCCAACCGAATTCATTAAAGCGCAAGGAATGGCACTAATCAAGGAACTGCATAAATTGATAAGTACTATATGGTGAAAGAAGAAGCTTCCAAAGAAATGGAAAACCTCAATAATAGTACCGGTTTATAAAAAGGCGATAAATCAGACTGTAATAATTACCGCGAAATCTCATTAAAATCGTCATGTTACAGACTACTGATTAATACCCTGCTAACTTGCCTAATCGTATACGTAGAAATAATTTGAGATCACCAATGTGAATTTAGAAGAAATAGATCCACGTTCGACCAGAGTTTCGCCTTGAGGCAAATCCTAGAGAAGAAAAGGAAATACAATGGCGTTGTTCACCAGTTATTCATCGAATATAAGATTGCATATGACCCTATCAAAAGTGAAAAACTATACAATATCCTAGTACAATTTCGAATTCCGAGAAAACCGTGTTCAACTAGCGAGGATGTCTCAGTGAACCCATGAGCAGAGTACGGGTAGATAATAATATGTCAGATAATTTCGAGATTCGCAACGGATAGGAACACGGTGATGCGTTGTCACCATTACTGTTGACCTTCACGTTATAATATGCGATTCAGAAAATAAAAGAACACAAAATGGAACTAACATTAAATGGCTTGAATCAACTGTTGGTGTACCCGTGTGATGTAGATTTAATAGGGGACGATGTAGATGCACTACAATTTAACACCAGGGTCTTAGTAAAACCGTGCAATCAGATAGGCCTAGAAGTAAACACACTGGGAATTAAGGAAATAGATACATAACAATTAAAAATGAAAATATAGAGACAGTAAACAAATTTAAATACTTGGAAGCATATGCAGGAAGCATATGCAACAAGCAAAAACGAGGTTACCGAAAAAGTAAAAGTCTGTTATTATTGGGCAACACATGTTTCCGGCTGAATCCCTACTTTTATTGTGCATGAATCAACGTATTTTGTACTAATGATAATGATGAGTCTACCCGGAGGCACATCTGTGACTTTACGATATCTCGACAGGTCAACCTATTGTCGTTTGTCATTGTGTTCCATGAGATGGGGATGATGTGCTAAAGACGAGACTTCCAGCAACCTTTGTCCAACCTTATTTCGAATTGGTGACCATTTTATTACAAAGTAGAGAACGCCAGCATTCACTAGAAAGTTCAAATACGTGCGTTGTATACACTGTATACAGTCAATTGCAGTATGAAACATAAGACTGACCAATCGCCCATACCTCGCTTGCTGCCGACCGAGGTAGCCATGTGGCCTGAGGCGTTAGGCTAGCAACTCCAAGGTTTCGGATTCGATTGCCGTCATGAACGTGGATGTGTGTGTGTTTTTAACTTGATTCTAAGAGACACACGATTAAAAAAAATTGTCAGTTAAATGAAAATACAGTTACAAGAAACTGGTAGAACTTTGGTTTAGTAATCGGAAGATCCTGGGAACGATCCCAGCGGCTTCATATCCTGACGGATTATTTGGAGTGTTTTGCTGTTACAGCACAAATATGTCGGGATAGTATCTTGAAATTAGGACATGGCCGACTTCCTGCCGGCACCCTCCCCTTCCCTATTGGCCTGAGTTAAAGTTACCTGAAGACCATAAATAAGTTCAACATTCTAACGGAAAGACAGAATAAAAAGTACCTTATAAGAGAAGTTTTGAAATTATATGAAAAAGTGACAAAGTAATGAGAAAATTACATGATCCTTGCAGTTTTAAACAGCGACCAAATTCGTGCCATATCTTGAGATTCCTGCTCAGTGTCTAGACTCCTCTCGTTGCATTTTTTCTGCAGTCGAATGCCGTCCTTGCAACAACCAGGGTTTCGTGTATTTTGAGGGATTGAACGGTGTTAATGGGAGAGCAACAGTTTTTATCAATAGAAGAGATGTGATTTTCATCAGTAGCGGAGATCTGGATGGTGTTACAATTAAATTCATTTAGAGAAAACTCTTTCACACTCACTGGATAAATTCGCTATAGTGTTCAAGGCAGAAGGAAACACTTCAAGATATTTTCGAAGACCTCGAGTCATATATCTCTCGTTCAACCAAAATATTTTTAATGTCTTCCTGATCTCACTTTCACCATGGGTCACCTGGATTCGCACACCTTCTGGCAACTACTTCGGATCTAAATTTTGGTCCAGATTGGCAACTCTGGATATTCAGTGTCAAGTAATTTATTTTTGATATAAGTTTTTAAGTTTTGATAGAATCTGAAACGGAATTTGGAAAATTTTACACACTATGCACCTATTTTTTAATTTTACACAAAGATCAATCATTTTATATTCTTTTCGGCAAAATACGTTTTTTCTGATCCAGAGTCCAACGATCAGGACGGTCATTACTTTGCTGAAGGATTGCATTGGAGGAAGACGAAACTTGGTAACTGGGACTGCCAATTCTTTCTGCGTTTCTAACATCTTTGTGTCCTGGAAATTTATATTTTGTTTCATAAACTTTTGGCTTTTAGCGACAGGGACGAAATAATTACTTATTTTACTCATTTTTGAAACTAAAGTAAACGATTATACATTCAGGAACATATAATATAATTTATATTTTCAAACAACACATTCAAAACACTGGTCTTATGCATCTACACAACAAACGGAGAAAAGCGGAACAACCACCACAGAACTAATTCAACTAAATCTTACGGACTATTTCTCTTTTAGATACGTGAATCTGAATATAGAAAAAAACTATAATAAATATTCCATCCACTACTGGATGAGACCTCTCCCCGGAGGGAGGAAATTGATCTACTACTCCCACGCTGACCAGACGGGTTGGGAAAGGAGATCGTAAGCTCTCACTGTGATCGCTACCAGTTTTCTTCATAGCAGCTCCCCATTTCCATCACGACGCTGGGTGGGCACCGTTCCAGACCCACACCCGTTGGAAAAGATCATTTGCAGCACCGGGAATCGAACCCTCAAACCGCAGTCAGTAACGCTGATATATAGTAACCTTGACATTAATCACTGGACACCCCTCGGTTCAGATAGATTTGATGCTTGGATGTAGTCAGCAAGACACAGGGCCACAATGCGCCCAGTTCACATTCTCGACCTTACTAGGACCACTAGGTGCTGGTAAACGGCGGCAGGTATTGCCCGCCATTCCTCTTCTAACATGCTGAAAAGTTCAGAAGTGGTTTTAGGGCTTAGTTGTCTGGCCCTCAACCGGCGTTCCAACTCATCCCAGAGATGCTTAGTTTTGTTGCGATCGGGGCTGTGCATTGGCCACTCCAGTTCTTCCGCATCCATTTTCTCAAACTCTTCGGTGATAACATGTGCAGTATTATCGTGTTGAATCACAAGGGGGCCATTACCGAACTTGCCACAGTGTGAGAAGCACCACATTATTCAGGAGTACTTGATACTCTTCGACGTTTAGGTTTCCATGCACTAATACCAGGGGACCGAGGCCGAACCATGAGAAACAGGCATACACGATAATTCCTCCAATGCCGAAATTTTCAGTGGGGACAATGCACTCCCGTTGGTACCGTTCGGGCATTTACCAGGTCCAAACACGTCCTTCAGAGTGCCACAACATGTAGCGTGACTCATCACTTCAATGGGGTAGTGCGGCGCACCACTGTACTTTGTGGATGGCGTTCGTTCGTGATATATTTATCTTATTGGGTGCCGCTCGTCCATGGAATCCTACTGCAAACAGCTCGCGACGAATTGTGTGTGTACTGGCATCATCCCAGATGCTTCCCGAAATTCGGTGGCTATGCTTTCAACGACATTTAACCCTTTCCTTTCAGTACACTTTGGAGAGATCGCCGGTCTCTGTCGGGCAGTTTTCGGAGTTTACCTGGCCGAGACTGGAGTTTTATCGCTCCCATTTCAACACATCACCAACAGTTGACCTAGGAATCTTGAACTTTTCGGAGATGGCATATGTGATCCAAATATTTGCGTTTATACAAATATTAGAAAAGCGGAAAAAGAATGTGACGGTTAACCAGCTGTTCACAGATATGAAGAAAGCTATGATTCTGTCGTATAAAGAAGTAATGCAAAACAATGAGATGTAACCTTTTAACCCTAAAGCCGTCGCCGTCGTATGAACCACAGTAAGTATTTGAATTAGTTTATTACTGCCCTTCCTGTTTGTTTCCAGTAGCTGAGTTTTTCATTCCACTCTACCTACTGGTGTAAACGATGTTAGCCCATGATGAACTGTCTTAGAATACTGACGTACCATGGGGGCCCAAATTAAATTGTTCTATTTGTTTATCATTTCAGTTCATTTTTCGTCAATAGTGAGATTTTTATGGTACTTCTGTGTAAACGAAAGACTAAATTATTTGTATTATTATTAAAATATTAAATACAGATATTTATTAATAGAGCACTGTATACGTTGTGATTTAGGCAGACCCCACCCGACCGGATTCCTTGCCTTTTCTCTGACACACGCATTATACAGTAAAACATCTGTTAACCGAAATGGCAAGAAGAAATCGAAAAAGATAGAATTTGAAATGCTAACAGAAAAGGATAGAAGATTTTTTTTAAAAAATGGTAAACTTTGTTGTATAAGAAGTTGTCCAACTGCAGAAGCATTTAGAGCTTTATTAAAATTCAGTTATATACGTAATCTAAAAGTGTATTTTTTATCATTGTCTTCCATTTTTTACTTTAAACTTTGAAAAAAAAATACACATTTTTAACCGAAATTTTGGTTATCCGAAATGATCCCCATATATTTTGGATAGCAGAGGCTCTACTGTATTTGTATTGGTATTCAAGTACATTATATTTAAGAATCAAAATCACAATAAGTAAACCAATCCAGCTAATGTATACGTTGTATTTTAGTGAAACGTATATTAGATACACTGAAGAAGTAAATTCATCCCAAAGCGGAAACCAAAATTGTCTACGAGTGGGTATTTATCACTGAATTCGCACGGACCCCACGCGAGCGAATTCCTATAACGAAAGAGTGTAACTGCTATAGGTTTGAGGATTTATTTGGTGTGCAAATTTGATTTAAACTAACCAAATATCTATATTGGAGAAAAATAGTTCCAGCATTTTTCAGAATTAGCCTGCATTTTTACTGCTTCTGTATTCTGTTCCTTTCTCAGCCTAGATTCTGTGCTGAGGTTGTTTTTCAGAAGTACTTAAGTAACACTGTTACCTACTGACTCAAATAATTTCAACCATTTTTACCTGTTCGACGTACAGGGATGACATTGGGGAATAGATTTTTTAAATTAAATAACCATAAACGACGTGTTACGCAAAGTTTAGACAATGTTTTCAACTTACGCAATGTTTTGGGCTATCCTTCTAGGAAACATGCCTATTCTAACGCAAAAATCCATTGGGAATGAATACATACTGTATTTCATATTACAAGATAAGTGTTTTTCAGTAATTGTGGAGATTTTCCACAATAACATACGGATAAGATTCCAAATTCGTAAATAAAATCAATGTTTTTTTTTTCTAAACAATGAATTTCTGCAGAAACCATTTTTTCTAGGGAAGGTGTATAAATTATTTCGCGATGTAACTATGCCTGAAAGTTAGTATTTCATATTTTACACAAGGTAGAAATATGCATCTGAAACAATCGAACACATCCACAGCTAGCAAACGGATTAGTTTTTTTAACGATATCTAGGCTATGTATGTAGTATGTGAATATTCATAATGTATATCTGTAAGCCCAAAAATCTGAAGTCAATCGGGATTTAAAAATTACGATTTCTTTTGCAACCAAAGGAAGGATTCCTAACTAGACAGTAATATAATAATTTAATATACTGTATGTAAAACATATTTTCGTATTCATAAATTGCTAAGTTGTAAACGCCTATTATTGTAGCAGATAGCATTACAGAATTGAATTGAGATTCAAAGATAACAAATTTATGAGAAACAAATTTCTAATTCTGATAATAATTTGGAAGTTATAGACATTTTTATTAGATGGTATTTAAACGTCCCTTAAGCACAGTATATATTTAATTGTACATTTATATTATAGCCTTCTACTTCAACTGAAACAAATGCTGAGGACAGTATAGATGGATTTGTAAAGTCATTAAGCTATGACGAAATAATATCATCAATAGAAATTGTTAAGCAATTACAAAGTATTTTGAGTAACCAAGGTGAAAGTGAAGAAGAATGTTCAAATAACGAAAGAGAGCTAAAACAAAAGCAAGAAACGAAGTGTGTATTGAGGGTGCCTGGAGAATGCTTGGATATTCAAGAATCTCATTTGCAGGTTAGTAACTATATGTGTTATTAATTATTTCAAAGTGTCTTATTAATTTGTTGTTTCTCGTATTCAGTACATCTATCCTACAGTATTTTAATAGCAATTTATTTTTAAAGAGCTACTTTTTGTTCGTAATCTTTCAACCTTCATAATTCACGTTTATATTTCACTATTCAAAACATTTAAGAAAGATTGTACTGAAAATTTAAAGGAATTTCGGTTAACTCAAACAAAAAACTTTTGGTAAAATCGTGTTTGTTTGTTTTGTTTTGTTTTTGCACAAAACTGTGGCTGAATTTGCTAATATTGAACCAAGTAATTTAATTTTAC